>JBBPQV010000013.1:0-97243 GCA_038092675.1 Boletus rufocinnamomeus
ACCACACCGGGCTCACCGAGAACTTGAGTCTCTAATTGCACGCGCTCCACTTCGGCCATTCCCGTGTGTAGCGAATAACACCTGATTGCTAAGTACTTGACTGCAGAGTCGGGGTGAGGTGTGGTGAAGAGAGTTGATAAATGTGATATGGGCCATAGGAGGTCGCTGGGGAGCAGGCGGTTGGCTCGAAGCAAGCGATAGTAAGCAAGAAGCAGGTGGTGTAGACGTATTGCGTCCAACTTGACAATCGATGGAGTCTCCTCGACAAAATTCAATGGACCTTGCGAGAAGTATGGTAGACGCAAGAATGCAGACAAAATTCTATCCGACAATTCAGAACCTGAAAGTAGAAGTCAGAAGAAGAACTCACGGAAAAAGTTCCTCGTGGTTTTCTATCAACATGCAGAAAGCAGCGAATCTGTCTTTGAGGTCCTCTTGGTCATGCAGCCATCTTGCGCACAGGTCGACCAACAATGGTCGAAACAGATCTGATATTGGCACGGTGAGAGAGGGAACCGCTAGTAGTCGCGATAACGTTGAAATTAGAGCTTTGGGTGATGATGCAAGTGATATCTGACTCGAATGAGTGGAGTCTGGAGGCAAGATGGCGAGCAACGCTCGTGTCTGTTTTGAGAGATTGATCGCAAGAGGATCGTTGAGTGCATTATGAAGCGACATGATGAGCCGTCAAAACGGCTACGTTGAGAGAGGAGTATGCACGACCGCGCACGACCTGGACAAGCGACCTCGAGCTCGTTGTCCCTGACGATGTCCAGAGAGAAAAATATCTCGCGATGCTTCGTGCACGTGACTGTAAGAAAATCAAGTCAACACTACGTTTTCCTCTTATGGGTTATCGATAATTGTGGGTCTTGCGGCCTTTGTACTTGACTCAAGCTAACGTTGTCTACCACCATCTTCTTATCTATTGCACAGAAATGGCCAAAAATGCGAAAATCCTGGACATCAGAGGCCAAAGTCTCAAGCTTAACACCGCAGCAGACGTTGTGCCACTCCTTGAGGGCTTTGACCCCACATTAATTGAAGAGGTTCATCTGGGAGGCAACACGATCGGTATCGAAGCTGCGCAGGAGTTTGCAAAGTTTTTGGAGAAGACGCAGAACTTGATGGTATTGTTTTTCCATCGTCCATCTTCTCCTGGTCCCTGATCGTGAGTCAGGTCGCAGACTTCGCCGATATCTTCACCGGTCGTCTCATCTCCGAGATTCCAGACGCACTCAAGGCTTTGTGTGACGCTGTTGAACCAAAAACAACACTCGCGGAAATAAACCTCAGCGACAACGCTTTCGGCGTTCGCTCTGTTGAACCGTTGCGCAACCTTCTCGAAAATAACCGTTTCGAGGTCCTCCGGCTCAATAACAACGGTCTAGGCCCAGAGGCAGGGATCATGATCGCGAACTGGCTGAAGAAGTCAGCAGAGTTGAGCAAGGAGAAGGGCTTGACATCAAACTTGAAGACGGTCATTTGTGGCAGGAATAGGCTTGAAAACGGATCTGCGCCTGCATGGGCAGATGCTTTCGCCGAACATGGAACGCTGGTGGAGGTCAGGCTTCCGCAGAACGCCATCTGGACTGATGGGATACATGCACTAGCCGAAGGTCTATCCAAGTGCCCAGATTTACGGTATCTCGATCTGCAGGACAATACGTTCATCAAGGATGGATCCAAGGCAGCTGTCAACGCATGGGCGCACACCCTGCCAAAATTGTCCTCCTTAGAGACTCTCATTTTCTCGGACTGCGTATTATCAGAGGAGGGTGACGATGAGGTGCCACCACCTTTGCAAAAGCTTGCGGAGGAATCAAACCAGTCCCTGGTGACCTTGGTGCTCCAGAATAACAACCTCAACACATCGACATTCAAGTTCTTCGCGAACTCGTTGGCCTCCTTTCCGAAACTGAGGAGGCTAGAACTGCAATGGAACGATGTTGATGAAGACTCGGAGGATGACATTGATACCATCCGACAAATCATGAAGCAGCGCAGTGGAAAATTGTTCGCATATGAAGAAGAAGAAGAAGAGGAGGAGGAGGAGGAGGAGGAGGAGGAGGAGGAGGAAGGGGAGGAAGAAGAAGGTGCAGAGGCAGGAGAACAGGTACCATCCGAGGAAGCTCGGAAGCTCGAAGGGGCCGTGAGCGCGCTTACTGATATTTTGAGCAACGTCACTATTCATTGACTTGCTCAGCATCGCGGGTCCAGCTCTTAAGTCGGCAAGTTGGTTACACTTGTCGCGGAGGCTGGTTAGGAGGGCCAAGGGCGTGTATACCAGTTGATCACTAATCACATTACAAGCGGAAGATTGACAATGAGTGCGGATATATTACTACCCCTCACCATGGACGAGAGGATAATTAGATGTCATACGCATAGACATGTGCCGCTAAAAAGTCATGTCATCCCAGCCAGAAACAAGAGACAGAACGCAGAGATAGTACTACTAAAGGATGGGTCGCAAGTAAGCCCCGGACGATCTGGTCTCATCCCCCCTTAGTTCATCAGGACAAAATATCAAGGTGTGGAGCAATATGTATTATGGCTCACGGATTAGTCAGTAGTTGCATCCGCTTTTCGTTATCCTTTGGTCGAACCAGGCCTGAATGTTGTCCGACAACAACATGGTCATGCACTGAGTACATAACCAGTCGTCCTTTCTCCAATCCTTGTACCTCTCTGAACGGATATCAAAGATCTCCTCAATGAACTGGGGGTATGGGATCGACTCGGCTGCCTCTGCGAAACAAACGAGCGATTCAAGCGGTCTTCTCCTCTCGAATGATAAGCAACTCCCCAGGCGCAAAGGAGCAATAGTTAGGATCATGTATTCCCAATCTACGAGGACCACCAGTTATTCTTTATCAACGAGCTGCTGGAAAGTCAACTTACTGCAAAAACTCCACAACGAATCTCTTCTGGAGAGACAAGGTAATCTTTGGCATCGACTACCTGTAAAAAGTAGGTAGTCACATCCACTATAATGAACGGTCTGAAGAACACACAATCAATGGCTTTCAAGAAGTAATCGTCGAGTACAAAGCGCTGCCGAGTGGTTGACAATACTCTCCCACCGGTGATTGAGGCAATCTCTGTTGCAAGGAAAGTGTGGGTCATGGCTCGCCATGTGCCATACCATTGCGGATCGATAGGACGGAAAGATGGCCATTTTCCCCTGAAGGCGTCCAATGTGACTGCTGGCCCGCTCCAGACGAGATAAATATCGTCTCTATCACCAGATCCTAGACGTGAACCTTTGGAGGGAACACAGGTTACTAGATAGGGACATTGGCCTGACATTCGGGTACTCACGTATCGGTTGTGTGGTGTGCTTGAGCAACGCCCACTTGGCAAGATTCAAGAGGAACCCATGTACCTCATCGACGCCCATGAGTTCAAATTCTCTCAAACTCAACAAGAAAGTTGTTTGTTTCTCAACGATCGAATCCTTGAGCTGTAGATGGTTGTCGTTGCTGTATCCAAGTCTTTCGTTTATCAGTGCTCCTGGCCCGTACGTCGCAGCAAGAAGCCAGAGCCTGTACACCGATTGCTGGAATCTCAGCGACTCGGCGGCTGAGAGCCGGCTACTTCTACACCTCGGGTCCTTCTCTCTTGAGCAGATGGTCACTGAGACGTTGCCCGCAGCCTCGCGAAATACGCTTACCGCCAGCTATAGATATCTTCAAGTGTCCGAATGATGGCAGCATGGTCTCGCAAAAGGCGTGCTTGCGCTGAAGTGATCGTTAAGTCTTGGGAAAGAACCACTTCTCGTTGAAGTTCGTAGGCCAATCTTGAAGAATGAGTAGTGCCGAGGCACCTCACAAGGCTCATGGCCTGTGGTAAAGCGGGGCCAAACTGATTGTGCGCTACAGCTCCTAGGATAGAGTTTTGCCGACATCGAAAGATAGAGTAAACAGACTTGGAGGATGAAATGAAACCCTGCAAACTCTGGAAATCGGGCAGAGCCATTAGGAAACAGTCCGTGAGATCAGCATTGAACGGCAATGCCGGTAAGGACCCGGAATTCAACATGACGAGCGGTCAAGCAGAATTCGCGAATTCTCTGTATGTATATCGTCGGCTGGTTAAGTTGAGGAGAATGTATGGAGTCACGCGTTGAAGCGCACTACTGAATACCTTTTTAAAACTGACAAGAATCGTGGTGAGGGAATTCCATTGGTGGGGTTGGCGAGCCTCGGCCAGGAACAACTCGAATGAATCTGATGCGGTGGTTACGAGCGCGAATTCGATCGAGGGACACTCACGGAAATGTAAACCTTGTTTTCAAACGGGCGGCCGGCACGATGACAAGCATGCTCCCCTCGAAGCTAGCACTTGGCGAGCTGTTAGTACTACTAACTCCTTCTCCTTGTTCGTCAAGCTCCTGGAATGTCATCCGCGCAAGTGTCTCCCAGGCGCACAAAGCGAGTCGTGCTCACATTTCTCAAGTGGGATTAAGTTAGTGGTTATACGAGCATCGTTGTTACTATATCTGATCAGGAGCGCTTCAGGACGTTTAATTTACCCAAGGCATCCCACGCCCACGCCAACATGGTGGTTACCGTTGCATGAGAGCCGCGCTCGGACTCGAACTGGAAATCCAATCTCCGGGGTAGGAACCGATAACTGCCAGTCGTCTTGGGTAGTAAGCACGTAGATGACTATTTTGATGATATTGAATGCAATGAGCAATGAGATAGCACACTGGGAATCAGTAATCAAGAGTCCATCGTCGGTTTCAAGTGGGTACCGTGCCTCTGCAAGTCTTGCCAGACAGACAGCCATTTCGGTATTGAAAAGCGGTGGTACTACCTTGCCTTGCAAACCATCCACCTGCCTTCGACCCCTTCCTTGGGCCGAAGTTGCCCATCCTGGCACCTCTCCCGCACCCATTCATCAAATCGCACAACAGTCGCCTCGGAACCAAAACTGTCAAAAAATAGTCGCTTTCCCAGCCACATCTGCGTCTCATTAGACGAAGAAAGTTCCCGGTACGCATTTCGAATGACTATCCATGCCTCGTCGCGTGCTTTCAACCGGAGCCGGGAAACCAGCGCATGTACAGCATTCCGGGGCAAATCCTGGAACACCGTTGTAGCCTTGACATCTAAGGATGGAATCGGACATGACGAGGGAAGTAGGTGTTCGAACGCATCAGGGTGCGATAACCGCTCGAATTGAACAAAGTTAAAGGTGCGCAAGCTTCGAGCCAATGATGAGATCCACAAATACGCGGGAGATGGTCGTTCCAGTAAGTTTGGAACAAGATATTTAATCTGTTCCAAATAGGTTTTTTGGGAAGGGAAGGAGATAACTAATTGGTGGAGGAGCAGGATTAGAATGGTGGTGAGACGGAATGGCTGTGGAGTGGGGGTTGCTGAATAGATATCTGGCACAAGACGGGACAGAATGGAGGTCGTTTGCACTGGCGAGTCGAAGGTGACCGACAAGTAAAGCGAGGTCTCGTAGACTAGCTCAATGGTTTAGGGATTCGAGACATGTCTTGGACGTCAGACCAATTCACTGACCTTCCAGCGCGAAGCCATCCTTCCGGCCAGACGCGAACAGGCCCTCGCGCAATTTACCTACATGGTATACAGATATTTAATTACACCGACCCAGGCAAAGGTGATATTCTCAACCTCACTCACGGAACGATATCAATATATTCTCCTGGTTATCCCTCTTGTGTTTTTGCACTGACTCGATCCGGGACTTAGCGGGAAAATCGGCCCCATACAAATCCCAGAACGTTCTAAGCTACATCGTCGAATGTATGTTGGCATCACAGTGGGCTCATCGGAGAACCAGTCCGAGGCTGCAACGCACTTTCTTGTCGATAAAGGTTCTGAACTCTTCCTGCACGATGCATTCCTTCAACCTGGACAGCTCAGTGTTATCGGGAACAGAAATCACTAGTGCACTCACAAGTCACCGTCTTTTTCAAGGCCACTGCTACGGCTAACAGAGGCAATAAGTTCCATGCGACGATCATGATCGAAGTTTGAGGTGTTGCCCTGCCCGACACTATGTAGTCCTCCGAGCTGAGCACTTCGCTGAACAACACGTCGACCTCGCGTTCGTGATGCCCCACGAGATGGTCTCATATATAGTATGTGGTGAAAATCTGCGGCCCAAGTTTGGTGGGCAAAATTTGCATAAACCTGAGAGTACTAACTTAGTTTCTCAGGCCCAGTGGCAAGCGGAACAACTAGTAGCACTTACACACTGACTTATTCAACCTGCCAGAAGTTGGCCACACTTGGATTCACAGGAAGATATTTCAAACACGCCGGAGTTCAAATAATGCAAAATCTATCTAAGTTCCTCGGTAACTTAAACCAGGATTCAAGGTTCATTTCAGCATACAATCTCGTTTGTCCTTGTTCACGTGTTAAGCCATCGTGATAAATTCCCATTCCCCTCAAAGCCATTCCCCCTTGAAAGCCCACAGATAGACAGTCTTGACAACGTGTATGGTAAGCGCATAACCCCCAACCGTACCAATCAAGTAGGTGTAGAACATTGGTTCAGGAGGTGTCATCTGTAGGGCCGAGTTGACCTTAGGAATGTACGGGATCGCCATCGACACACAAGCCATCCCACAGGTCACAAGGACCACAGGGAAGGAGGCTCGCGATTGGAAGAAAGGAATTTTGTGCGTTCGGAGGAACTGAATGATGAAGAGCTTTTCGCGGAGCCATTAGGATGCGATACATGAGGCATGCCTGATTGCATACCTGTGTCAGAGAACCTTCCAAAAACCAGTTTGTCTGCGCGAGTGGGACCAGTGGGGAATCTATTGTGCGAATCTTGTAGTGGAACCTTGAAGCAAAGTTAGGTAAAAATGATTAAACCGACAGCATAACTTACCAGTTGATGCAGTATGTAGTGATGTCGAACGGGCTAGAGAAAGGACCTATACAAATCATGAACCGAACGATAGACCAGGCACTCCATGTCCTAGGGCGTTCGAGACACTCGGGATCAACGTTGTCCCTGGCGTGAATAAGTTTACTATCAAGAGATCAGAGGAAAGAACGCGAACCAAGGAATCGATCCCTGAGAGAAGTCATAGAGCAAGTTCTGAACCAATAGCTGCAGCGGCAACATCGGCTGGTAAGGCAGCCAAGCAGAAGCAACTGTAGGTTCGAAGTGTCACGTTAGGATCCCCGCGAGACCATAGAACGTACCCAACACCGAGAAGACATTCCCAAAGTTGGATGAACAAGCCATCTTGATATACTTGACAGTGTTCAAAAGTCTTATGACTAAATTGAGTTTCATGGCTGAACCACTGAGTTAGAAACATACGTGATCCTGCCTTCGACAACACCCCGAACGATAACACCAAGGCTCTTCTCCAGTAGAATAACATCCGCTGCCTCTTTGGCGATCTCGGTTCCCGAATCTACGGATATCCCGACGTCTGCGCCACGAATAGCCAAGGCATCGTTGACTCCATCTCCCAGGAATGCAACAGCGCGGCCACCGCCACCTCGTCGTAGAGCCTTCACAACATCGAGTTTTTGGTATGGCGATAACTTCGCGAAGATAACCGCACGCTCAATTGTCTCATTCAGAAGTTCCTGGTCCTTGGCAAGTGCGGCGAGCTGAGGTCCCGTAACGACCAAACTTGATTCGTCGACACATTCGGAGGACACGTCGGATCCTGCTTCTTCATCCTTTGGGGACCGTGCGTCAGTCACCTTTGTGAAGTTGAGGGGATTGAAAAGACCAAGGTCACGGGCAACCTTGGCAGCCACCGCCGGAGCATCTCCAGTAAGAATTCGCACCTGAGTCACATCAATCAGCCCCACAGGATCATGCCATCGACGATGAAATGGGTTGTCATACCTGGACATGAAGGCTTCCAAGTCTCTGAATTGCCTCAGCAGCGTCCGGCTTCAATGGATCCAACAAGGCAACAAAACCAACGAAAACCAAGTCTTCCTCGTCCTCAGTAGAGATGGTCGCACCTGTTTTGACAGATGCCTTACGACAAGCGACAGCGATCAACCGAAGCCCATCCTCGTTCAGTCGCTTGGCAGAATTGAGGATTCCAAGACGATCAACCTCCGTCAATGGGGTGGACGAAGATGAGTCGAACCCGATGTTCTCTGTGAGTTTCGAACCTTCTTCATACTTCAAGGCAGAAGTACATCGCTCTAGAACCTCCTCCACGGCCCCCTTGGTTATGAATAATGCATCTCCCTCACGCACAGAAGGACGGTACGCGAGGATTGAGAGCATCCGACGCGTGGAGTCGAACGGAACTTCACCCAGTTTAGACCAGCCATCTAGTTGGACATCATTGAGAGAACCCTTCTCAGCTTCGCCGACATAGTCCAGGATAGCACGGTCGATAGGACTGCGAGATCCCGTTTGCAGCAATGAGTTAATGAAGGATAACTTGACCGGGAGGTCTGACAGTTCGCCATTGATATCAACCGATTTCGCCACGCGAACAAGGTCAGCAGTCAATGTGCCTGTCTTGTCGGAGCATAGAACGCTGACTGCACCCAAGTTTTGGATGGCGTCGAAGCGCTTTACGATGACTTTCTGCCTGGCAATGCGAACAGCCGACAAGGCCAAGTTGGAGGTCTTTATAATCACAGGTCAACGATCGACGGTCTAAGGGGGAAAGAAGCACTTACGACTATCATGGGGAGCATCTCCGGGGTAATCCCTACTGCAATCGCAATCGCAAACATGACAGCGCCTTTCCAATCCTTGCTAACTGCTCCTTGGACAATAAACACAGCCGGTGCCATAATCTGCATGATACAATTATGTTGGCATAAATTGAGGGAAAAAAGAACCGGATTTGGACTCACCGCCATGAAACCCAAAAGGACATAGCTAACTTTCCTGATGCCCGTCTGGATGGCGTTCTCTGGCCTTTTCTTGTTGAGCTCCTCAGCGATGGCAGCCGTGTATGTGTCCTTTCCTGTAGAAACCACAAGCGCACGGCCATTTCCGGCTGCAACCGATGTGCCAGCCAAGCAGACATTGTGATTATCCAAAAGATGGAATGGCTCAGATTCGTCCACGGCAGTAACACGGACGACCTTGTCGATCGGCAATATCTCTCCTGTGAGCGAGGCCTGCGTAACAGACAAGGACTCAGCAAAGATGACAATACAGTCCCCAGGGAATACGTCACCACCTAGAAAACAGTTAAATTCTGAAAAGCTACGCGAGCGGGAAAGAGCGTACTGGTGACAGCGACAACATCCCCGGGAACTACGTGTCTCAGATCGATCTCAATCTCCTGAGGGATGGAGTTCACGCGACGAATAACACGAACGCGGGTCACGATAGACTTGACCAGCTTGAGTGCTTGAACCATGGACTTCATTTCTTGCCAGTACCTGTTGGAGAGGTAGCAAGCTTTAGCAAAGTTGACAGAATAGTATGAAAGAAAGTACCTCAGTGAGGTGGAAGCAACGACCATTGCTATCATAACCACGAAAGTTGGCACGGAATTCGTTGCAATGTTGATTAAGGCGAGGATCGTCAGGAGCACATTGAAGGGATTCCAGAGAGCAGTCCATAGAATGAACAGTGCGGCCAAGGGACGCTCGGCAACCGGTATGTTCAAACCATGAGTCTCGAGGATCTCGACAGCCGCCTCCTCAGGTAATCCATCGGGGCTCCATGTAGGCTCAAGCCTAGAGGGATATTCAGACAAGGCGATGGATGAATCTCTCGAGCTTACTCGAATACTTCTGAAATAGGGACGCGGGCAAACCGAGCAAGCCTCGCAGTGACTTCGGCCTCTTTGATCTGAGTGACAGACTGGGATATGTCTGGACCGTGCTTCTCCAATTTGCCACCCGCCCTGAAACGGGCAGGAACGAGTCTCGAGGCAAGAATGACATCAAATGAGAACAGCATAATAAACTTCCGTTTGGAGCTTATACGTAGATTAATGCAGTGCAGTTGACCGGCGCAACACACTTACCTTTTTTTTCGTTAGAATGTGCGTTCAAGGGTGAGTTACCTGCGAAGGCGTGCAGACTGGGGCGACGGGTTAGACAAGTTGTACAACATGGCAACAAAGAACAACGAACAAAGACGTAGGTACAAGCGTACGAAAACTCCCATCTGTTGGATAGTGTGTCTGAGGAAACCGCCAACGGGCTCAACGAGGTTTTATAGGGCTAGGACTTGGGTGCAGATCTCCGATTCGACAGGTCCGCCCGGAAGGCCGCATGGGAGAGCTTCCGGGTAAATTTGCCATTGGCCAAGAAAGGTTATGGCATATTGATCTATATGCCGCAATCAGTCTGATCCGATATAATGGCTAACCGGGCCTGAACAAATCCACTGGTGCCGGCGTGACAGTCTGAGGATGAAAATTTCCTCCGTATTGAACTGATCACAGACAACTTCTGAGGGCAAACCACGACCACATGTCCTGATGGAAGTTGCCTAGGCGTTGACCCATGACAGGCGCATGGTTCTGACCGAGGCACACCGCGGTTCCATATGGAGTGATGGTGGCGACGGCTACTTGGTGATATTTTCATATGCAAGCGAATGCGGCCGTAAGCACCTGGCTGATACGTGGGTCTGCGAGGAAGCATGCACTCAACAGTACGAAGAACCTGCTGGAGAGCTGAATTCGGCTTTTGTTTTTGGTTAGCGCGGTTTCATTCCCCCATTTGACCTGATGACTTTTGTTTTCTGTCATGATTTCCTTTTTTGCTAGCGGTCCTCCAATCATAACTCTCAAAGCCTTCAAGTCTGCTACCATCATGTTCGCCGTCCTTTCGTGAGTACACTCTCATGAATCGTTGTCCGGTTCTCAAAAATTTATCAGCAACTCGTCCACAGTCGATGCTTTGGCCATACTAGAGTCGTCAAGCGATAACGTTACTTGTCTTTGCACCGGCACGGCTGTTCAAACCGGCAGACCGAGATGGGCGGGATGGGTTTAGTAGGCCCCTTATTTTCCTTCTTTGCTAGCCATCCTCCTATCTCAAATGGCCTGTGGTACTCAAGCCATAACGTTACAATCTTGGCGGCGGCCGGCCTTGATGAAGAACACTGATCTGCAAAGACAAGTAACGTTATCGCCTGACGACTCTACCAAGCTTGAAGGCTTTGAGAGTTTTAGAGTGAGTTTGTCACGCAATACAGCTCTTCTAAGATTGCGACTAGACCAAATGAAGCGCTCCATGAGAACGGTGCAGACATCATCCCGTCATTTGAATTACCGAACCTTTGGTTTCCAAGTTCTTTGCACCTAAGGCCCTGACCTACTGGCGTAGAAAAAGTGTCGGCATGTACATACGCATTCTGATGGAACGGTGCTTGATGCGAATGCCATACTGCACGATCATGACCGCTCGTGAGGCGAGGCGGATCCGAGATTAGTACTTCTAGACAGAATACTTCCTGTCAGAGTGGTACCCGAAGAACGAACCTTGAGTAATTCAACCGGCCCTTGAAGAAGTACACATTACTAGAGTTTGACCAAAAACTGCAGTATGGGCCGGTAACCGAGCTAAAACTTTGGTCCGCCATGAGCGAATTTGTTACTCCGCACGTCAACGGGAGTTGGCGGCCGGAGTGCGCTTGGAATAGAATCAACTTCAAGTTGTCTACCCTCGTTTACCGCATCCCGGTCTAGATCGATCCCGACGTGCGTATGTGCATGCAAACCCTGTCCTCCTTCTATGCGAACCAACATCTGCAAAGGTGGTAGTCGACAGGTGTGCAACGTTATTGCTTGAGTGCCCTACCAGAGGCATTTGAGAGCTATGATTGGATGATGGCTAGCAAAAAAGGACATTAAGGGTCCTACTAAAAAAGAAAACGAGCGCAGCCCATCCCAAAACTCGCTTCAGAAAGCCGATGGGCCAAGGATACTACTAGGTTAGTGGTGTCATGAACAGAGGTGTTGCAATGATTTACATAAAACTGGCCTACCATACTAGTATGTGAATGGTTCGGCTGATATCTGGGGGCCTCGCCATTGTTCGGTTGACCTTCAGGGTGTTATCCTAATGGCGCTGGCCCATGTGGACCGGCGGTGCCTCTATTTTTCCGTGGCTAAGTACTGGCGACGGCAACAGCGAACAGGAAGCGAGTTCTCCCAAAGCCAATGAGCGTCACAGGTGTCTTTACACGAAGACCTACTCAAGTTCTTTCCGAACGGAGGATAATCTTCACCAGTCCTATGTCCTCTTCTCTTTTCGGAACATTGCACAGAACGGCGATTAGAAGCTCAATGTTGTTCGGTCCGACGAGGTCAGATGTTCTCGGGTTTGAGGCGGAGAGAGAGAACTAATTCCGAGGTAAATCGGGAACGCCTACCCGATCAGTGCGGTTGAGTGAGCGCAGCCTATGATAGAAACTGGAAATACGACAATATGCCACTGGGTGCCACCAAGTTGGCACGTACAACAGTGTCCCCATGATCGTACCACAGAATTTGATGGTTGGGTCCCGGGCAAGATTGATTGCGCCACGTGGCTGTCGCAAGAACCGCGGAGTCGCAAAATGTTCAAGTCGGTAATTACCACCAAGCAGCATCAGTTGGCTTGCATTGCAGCTTGTTTGCTGCGCTTCATGGGCACACCCGGATTCTCTACTTCTTTCCACGATCGACGGTCATTAACCTGCAGCCGCAATTTTCTGGCGTGGACTGCAGGGTCCTTACCCTGTCCGGATTATGTGCGGCGACACATTTGGCCTCGGTCAAATTGGTGCGAATGCACGCATTGGCTGCATTGCAGCATGTGCCATCATGTGGATCGATTTGACGACGCCTTCACACGAGATTCTCCATTTCCGTTCCGAGAGCAGCAGTTGGCGACACAAAACCAAGACCTGTATATTCTGAAGCATATTATTCCCGATTCTCGACCGATCTACCCAGGTACAAGATATCCAGAAAGTAGTTCAGGTATTTACAAGCAACCATTGACCTCAAGACGACCATTCCCGTCGTGGATGCGCCACCTTTAAAGCTTCCCTTCTGAGACAGAGGGGTCTCCTACCACTTCCTTGTCTACTTTTTTCCTCGGACATTCTTTTTGTTCTTTTGTTTTCCCTGTGTCAGAATTAGACACAGACTCCGGCGTGTCTTTGGAAATTGCAAGAGACTCCTCGATGTCTCTCGTAATGCGGTCCAACTCTTCACCGACCTTCACTCTCACTTCTGATACAGCCGGCTTGTCATCGACCTCTACACTGTCTGCGGTTGCTGCCCATGCTCTCTCGAGTTCCTCCTCCCATCCAAGCTCACGACAGAGCTGCCGGACGATGTCGTCGCACTTTCCTAATAAAACAACGTCGTCTTCCCTATCGAAGTTTCCGACCTCGTCCAGGTTGATTAGAGCACGAGGACAGTCATCTGGCACTAAGTCCACCAGGGATGCGAACGGATGAACAGTCAGCGATGTTCCCATCACTATTAATAGGTCAGCATTTCGTAGCGAGCGGATGGACGCATGGAACTGGGGTGGGAGCTGTCCAGCAGTTAGCCCGGAAACCACGGCGATCGAGACGTAGGATACTTACAGCCTCCCCAAAGAACACGATATCGGGTTTGACCAGCCCGCGGCAATGCTCGCATCGTGGTATCGCAGAATTGATGACAGCTTTCTTAATCTTTTCGTCGTCATAAGGACGTTTGCACTCGATGCATCGCTGTGTGGCGAAACTTCCGTGAGCTTCAACGATCTTCTTCTCTGGGACTCCCGCTCTCCGCTCAAGTGTGTCAATATTCTGGGTGAAGCAAGTGTGGAGAAGATTATGCCCGTGCAACACTTTGATGAATGAGTGAGTGATGGTTGGCCGATAGCGACCTGGGTAAAGCTCCTTCGCAAGTGTATAAACTTGGTGACATATAGTTGTGAGTCGCGGTGCTGTGCGCTCACTGTGCGATCCATGACTTACAAGGTACCGGGTTCCTTCGAAAGAACTCTATCTGAAACACCGCCTCTGGGTATGGTAAATTAAGCCGAGCCAAATTGGCCTGAAATGAGTTGGCCAGTCAGGAAGAGACTCTGGGCCTACTCAAGTCTCGCAAGATGGTGCTCACGTATAAGCCTAACGTAATTTGAACCACTGAGTGTGACTGACAAATCAGCGAACGATATGGGCTACTTACCCGTCTCCGGTGACCTGAAGTCAGGGATGCCAGCGGAAGTACTGACACCTGCCCGAACTTGAGCCAGTCATTCTTGGTCAGTAAGGTAACTCTTACCGGCACCTAACTACGTAGTCCTGCATTAATCCCATGACATACATGAAACGACAGCGGTGAAATCACCATGAGAAATACGTTCCGACAGCTGTCGGATTTCATATACTTGGCGAGCGATTGAAGATCATTTGCCTCTAGAACCTTCGGGGAAAGTTCATGGGGATATACGCGAAAGTTCATTGAGGTGTGGGGAAATTATCGACGTCAAGTCCCGAGTGTAGTGAGTGCGCGGTCGGAGGAATTGAATGCCTCGAAATCTCTGTGTACTCCTGATAACGCGGGCCGGAAAGATCCGTGAGCGCGGGCAGCCGTCCTGCCTGGATGGTCAACTGAGTTACACTACGGTCGTATTGATACAATCAATCTAACCCAGATGCAGGAAAATCAAATGGTTCAGAATGTCTAGAACTTCAAGTAGGCTCGAGGAGCAGACAACCGTCTCAGCCCTCGGGGAACTAAGTGACCGCACGTATGAACCTCGCCATCGGTTGACACTATTAAAACGAAGTACATCATTATTTTTTTCTTCTTCTTCTCATTCACTTTTTCCCCCACTCCTGTACATTACATCTAACTCAAATGGAAGGAGTTGGGGAACGAAAAAGAATCATACGTATCGAAGAAAAAAAGTTGTCGTTCAAGTCCATCAGACAGCGATTTTCGGACGGAAGGTGGCTTTGAGCGTCTCCCCGTCCTCTGCGAATTTCTTGATGCCTTCGTGGAGCTTGTCAAGGACCATTTGGTCTCGGAGGAGAGACCAACAGAATTCGGGCTCGTTGAAGGAGACCTCTTCGATGCGCTCGAACGCTCGAACAAATTTAAAAAAATGTTTACAAAAGATGACTGACGTGATGGGAATGGGAAATAAAGGGAAATAAAGGGAACGTGAAAAAGGGGCAAGGGAAGGGAATAATGAAAAAAAGAAGCAAGAAGCAAGAGGCAAGAGGACAGATCAGCACAACACACAAACAGGCTGTTACTAGAGCAGCTGCCATCAAACAAATAGCTGGCCGGTCAAAATCCAACACAGAGAAACAGCGAACGACGAGCGTTGGACAAAGAAGAAACCCTTGATTATGCCATCAGGCTCCATATTGAAGACGAAGAGAAACCAGAAACCAGAGAAAGAGCGGCGAAGGGCCATTGGGAGGAGGAAAGAGACCTTGCAAAGCACGAGAAGCGGTGAGTTAGTTGGGCGAGGCCAAAGCGGGGCAAGAATTTGGAGGGCGCACCCCCAAGGCCTTGGACTAAGAGCGGCGCAATGATCGGGGTGTTGCAAGGCGTGAACGAGCATGACAACGATGAGGGCATGCGGTCTGAAGGTGGGAGCGAGGACCAGGGATCACGGCGATCTCCGACAATGGTTAGATCCACTCTCAGGCTGATGGGCACTTATATACCATTTTTGTAGTTGTTTAAAGTGCGACAAGGAACCTTCGGCCCATTTGAACATGAAAGTCAGCATGCCGAGGAAGAAGGAAGAAAGACTTCACAGCTGTTTGCACTGGATTGCATTCAGTTCGACGCCTCCAGTTCGACGTGTAATATCAGTGGGCCGAGCAGCTGTTGGCACTGGATCTGACCACTGGGTTACCCTGGAACTAGCCTAAAGTTGGTTGTTCATTCATCCACTGGACTATGACAGGCATCAGTACTTCAGTGGCCAGTTTTGTAGACATGACTCTCGGCAATGGACATTGCATCATATTTTCCATCGAGAACGATACTTTTCACTCATCCGAGTCACTCTCACCTTCAGACCGCATGCTCAACAGCAAGGCTTCCGGCGAGAGTTACTCCTCGGTCCGCGGAAGTAATACAGGGAAGTACCAACGCGGTATCAAGGACGACCCGGGTTGTGAACGATCGAACTACGAGATCCCATTGTAGTAGACTATACCTGGACTATGGCTGCACCCTACCACGCCACCGTGGTTGCCCACCGGCTCTGAGGGACGAGTGTACCTGCTCCCAATGGGAATGCATTGAGTCGTCGCTGTCAGCTTCGCCGTCCTCGCAGAAATGTACACGATAAGAAACGGAAGCGTTTCTGCCAGATTCGTCAGGTAATTTGCTCATCTGACTCTGCAATGAACCGCAGATTCGCCAAGATACACATCATGACCAGTTGACGTATCATTCCTTCGGTGAAGAGCCTTGAGCGGAGCAGGACGAGACTCGGATAAAGTTCAATGACTAGACTGGGTCATTGAATCGTGCTGGGAACGGGTCCGAAATTGGAAGACCCTGCTGAATGAAGGCATATTAGGTCGTTTGAGAAAACTCGCGTATGCAGACTAGAAAGAGGAACCTGAGTCTCTTGACTCTTCGAGTACATCAGACACCTTCTGTAACGCTAAGAGCAGTCGGGATTGTGTATCGTAGTGTAGGAGTGGCAAATACAGTCTCACAACCGCTGGGATTCCTGCTCTCGAGGAAGCTCGACAATCTGGTCAAATCCAGGGTACTCGGGTAGGTTGAGTTGAAACTTCTCCTCCATCGTTCTACAACTGGTGTCAGAATCCCTGTCAGGAGAGAAGTAGTAACTGAGGCTAACTTGGGAACAAACCTCCCTCCAAGGAAGTGTCGTCCTTGGAAAGACCGCACTCCTTCCTTCGGCGCAGTCAAGCTTACCAATACATCGGGCACAATACCCACCCCTTGCTGGTCGCCCTTTTCAACATCCCATCCGCTAGGAATGTCGACAGAGACAATAGGTTTTTTCGAGGATGAAATAAGCGGCAAGGCCTCATGGAAAGGTGCGCGGACGGGTCCCTTGAATGAAAACCCGAAGATGGCGTCCAGGATGACGTCAGATGATGAGAGGGTTGAACGAAGCCCGTCGAGGGTGACGTCAGGGGGTAGGGACTTGATCTTCATGTTATCGCACTGCTTGTGCAACCGCTGTGCCCAGTTTTGCGAGGAAGACGATTAGGAACAAGAACAAACATGCATAGAACGGGGTAACCTTGTAAATATCCTTCGACCCTGGCTGGTGAATGATGCATGATGTTTGAGTTAGGACATGTCTCCCATCAGATGTATGCAAGCACAGATACCTTGGGCATATAGATTGTGGGTTCATAGCCGAACAGGCCTACGGGTCGCATTGACAACGGCCGTCATCTTCTTTTCGATGATCCATTAACGAGAGACGAACCAAGGTGTCTTGCCGCTACTAATCCGTCGCCACCTTGATTACCAGGTCCACAGCAAACGAGAACTCTCCGGTACTTCTCCTTGTCGTAGACTTTTGCAAGTGTCTGAGCACATGCAAGTCCTGCCAGTTCCATTAACTTCAACCATAGCATAGTGATCAAGCTCTATTCGAACATTAAAAACGTGAGCTATCCTGTACCTGGTCAATACTAAACGCCCCCCATGTGTTCATGAGTTCCTCATCAATCTAAGACGTTAGCATCAGTCACGGTGCACGGGTACAATGGATGTTGTTCACCTGTTGGGCAAGGCTGGCTGTCAGATAACGGATGGACATGATGGTCTTGGATCGATCCGGTGGGAACCTCATCCAGTTAGTCATAGGGGTCTGGCTCCACCCACGTGGAGCTGCATACAGTCTGGTACAGGTACAACGATGTGACTACAACAACGCCGGCCTGTCAGCGTATAAAAAAAGGATAACAAGAAATGCAAAGTGGAAACTAGGGTAAGACGTCGGAGACAACCCAATGCTCTTTTGAGAAGGCTATTCACAATGAAGCAGGCTTCGCACAAACACGGCGATGCTCGTCCCAGTCCTTCCTCTGATGTTCAGGAGAGCAGTATTTGACCAACCTGCACTTGCTACAGACAAGTCCATTTGTGGACGATGTGTCGGCGCAGTCAGCACTGCTCTGAGAACCCTCGGAACCCCCGCTACTCTCAGCGTCTCGTTGGGTCTCCTCGCTGAAGCAGATATCGCAATCGATCCAATTGCACATCTCCTTTGCTTTAATCTTTTTCCCGTGGCGACCGCCGCGCTTTATCGAGAGAACCGCCGCCCCTTCGACACCCCGTCTAGGAAAGCGAATCATTTCACAGTCGTCGTTGCAGCAGGGATTTGGGCATCCACTAGGGAAGTCGAAGAATATATCCTCCGCGGGTACGAAGAGAGGATGCGTGAAGAGAATTTGGGAGTAAGAGGTCGTCTGATGCGAGAACAGGATGATGAATGGCGGTCTTTTTTCGTACAGTATTGCTCGGAAAGCAATGTCGATCTGCGGAAAGCACGGTGTACGTCGCTGTTTGAGTAACGTGTGACACAGTCGCATGTCTGAGTGGGGCAAAGAACGAATGAGGCTTTAAAGCATGAACAGCGGTAAATGACGAACGATTATATTGGATTTGGCCCGCTATGCTCGGTTTACAGGTTCGACGACCGTATGCATACCGACACACAAGTTTGAAATACTCTGTAACGTCGTCCATCTCTTGTCGCTTCAAATCTGTTACGATAATATACACATCATCGCAGCCATGATCATGCATGCCTCGTAAGAGCATGAGCTCAGGAAGCTGACAAGAGGAGCGATGAGCATGGTCATAATTGGTCATGGAATAGTGTGACATACCATTGTGAAAACGACGGGCATCATGGATAGTTTTCTGTCTTGCATTGATCTGTGATGGTAGACATGGGTGGTCCAGGTTCGGTCGAGAGGGATCAGACGGCCAGTGTCAACCGTTCGACAGAAGATGTTCTCTGGAACGAAGTCTCCTTTGTTCCAGACTATGACCTGACGTCTTAGAGTGTTGGATGCGTGCTTGCGCTCCCTGACGGCTTGGAACCATTCCCAGTACGCGTCGTTGCGATGTTCGAGCCACTTGTCGATTAGCATGTCAGTGGCATCGTGGTCAAGTGTTTTGCATACGAGCTCGCTCATCGCCAGGGTTGGCTGCGAAAGCGCAGAATAATGTTGGGCTTGCTTCCCCATACGGTGCACTGGGTGGGTTGATAACGGCAATACCTCGCGAGCGCCGCACCGTCGAGAGAACTGTGCATCGACGCTCAGTGCACCGGCCCTAAATGCCGATACATCCGAAATCATTAATCAGCCCCTGTCTTGGATCATCGACACTACCACGACAAAAAGCAACAACTGAAGCATTTGCCGAACGACATGAAGCGCCAACTCAAGACAGGCTTTCACCAGAACAACAACTAAACTACCCAACCTCTTCCCTAGCAGTGCGCAAATGGGCACTTCCCAGAACAGTTGCAGGGCACTTGATCTGCCGAACCATTAGATGACGCTAACCTCAACAAACATCCAACCTACCGATGTTCAAGCGGAGACATGAAGTCTCGCAGACACCCTCCCCTGCTTCCAATAGACCTTGCAAGCTCTCGTGCTCTTCAACCCTCCGACCACACACTGCTTGCCAGTACACCTTGCTCCTCAAGTGACATGGAAGATACCCTCTGTTGAAGATGTGGTTCGTCAACTGGGCCACGATCTCAAACTTTGTCTCAGGGACATCAAGTCTAACACGCTGCGTAACAACAGGTGCAACAGGCTTGTGAAGATAGTGGTAGCTGAACCAAACAGCGGGCGTAGAATCCGCTGAGAACCATATCAGTATCGGATAAATACTTCGTTCGTGTTGCTTACCAATGACCAAACGAATAGCTGTCTGAGGACACTTGCCAGCACCATTCTTCAGAAGCTCCTCGACCAAGTGCCCACCGCTGACACGATGACCCTCATGATTTTCCCAGAAAGAGACAGGCCGGTGCTTAGCTTCGATGAAACCTTGGCGGAAAAGATGTTCAAGGACGTCCTCCAGGTCCAAGAGCCGATGGTTCTGGAACTCCAACTCAATGAGCTGGGCCGTAACAGGCTTGTTGCAACGGGAAACTTGGTGGTAAGTCAACCAGAGCTCGTTGTGGGTCATCGTGTGTAGATCCGGTCACAGTCAGAGAACACAAGCCGTCAAGAGAGGGAAGAGAGCTAAGCTGAAGCTGCTGGAGAAAGATGGCCACGGTCAGGCCCTTTTATATGCTCTGCTCGACCTCTAAGAATAATGTCAGGGTTGGTAATGACATATGTGAAGAGAGACAAGCCGGAGCTCGCTTAGCACTTCCCGGCGCTCAGCGCACTATTTAGTAGCGGGGCATGAGGCCTACTTATGTCAAGTTTAAATTTGCTAGCCCGCCGCGAGACAAACGATAACGGCAAAGGTTAAGCAACTCGGAGTCTCGGACGACGGAGACCGCACTGGCAGCCATCCTATCGTTGACCACATAGCACCCGGTCATTTCTCAAAGGTGCTTCGATTCTACAACAAATTATTTTTTGACAATAACAATGCATCCTCGATGTGCTTGACTCACTACGAAGTTAGATGATCGGCGTCATTCTGTGGTCTTTTCGTTGAGACTGACCTTCGTATATCATGCTACTTTACGGCGTACACTAGCTCTGACTAACTAGGACTTTTGTGACATATATAGTTTGACGGATCATCGTGACAGACCAAATATCTTACTCGTCCGGGCGCCCATAATGTTGGCCGTCCAGTAACCGGTTCATCAGCCAAAGTAATCATTAACCACGCTTTGGTGTAACATAGGTCGCGTCATACTGACCTGCAGGCTCCCGGCCTATCTATGCCCATGGGCTCCAGCGGCGCACTACAGTATGCAATTCAGAAGTTATTGAATCTCGCATAAATACGCGAATTCGCCCCCAAGAGATGTTCCTTTGACCCGCTGAAGGGCCAAGCACGCGCTTGCGCAAGATATTCGGCCGGTCCTCGTGCAACATTACATCTCCTCCTTCAAGCTTCGAGCCTTCAAGCCGGACCGCTCACAGATCTCTCCACAGCCGTGACAGTTGGAGTAACATAAAAAGTCTCCAAACAAGAGTACTTATTGCTTACGCCAGGCAGCATTTCCAAGTAACGCTCGGCTGAGACTTACACATGCATGGGAGATAGATTTACCCATCGCGATCGCAAAAGTCAAGAATGGACTCAACCAAAGCGCTGGAGAATCGTACAGTCCATGCATCACATGAGTTTAGAATATCTTACACGATCATTTACCTATTTCCCCAGTCTCCACACCCCGTCTTTGACGGTAGCTAGTCCTTCTCGTTTCGCAGCCTCCATGAAGCTACCAAGCTGCTCGATAGTGCGATCATAACCAGGGGCAAGCCTGAGCATTGTTTGTATACGGTCAAGCGGTAGCGAACCCAAGTTTGTGAGCATGCCTTCAATGAACTGCAACTGGGATGTCAAATATTGCGTCCAGGTGCACGTAACAGTGTCGCTCTACCTTCCAATAAACTCTCATTTGTTCTGCTTGCTGCTGCTGCACACTCATCACTGGTGGCAACGCGTCCTCTCCGGTAGCTGCAGGTTGAGTGTTCAGCATGAGGGCAAGACGGGTAAGGTAACGGGGAGAAATGTACCTAGTTTTGGAATCGCTGCCTTGGTCCCCGGCGTTGGTTCTTCCCTTACGGAAAGCAACTTGAACACATGTTCACAGTCCTCTTTCAAAACACGCATGTCAACCCATGTAGCAAGCGACTTCAAGGCCGCACTACGGCCAACAGTGCCAACCCTTGAGATCAGCTCGTCAACGGTCCACGTATCTATAAATAGCCGTGATGAGCGTAACGGGGCAATCGGGCCGAATAGGTCGTACCCTTTTCCGAGAAAAGCTCAATGAAGGCAGCTTCTAGAGGTGGGACGTCCGCAATGACTTTGCGGTCGTCGAATTCAAGTTCAAGTTGCACTCGGCCGAGATGGGGTAGCCAGCGCAGAGCTTTGTCAGGCTTGAAAGTAGTGAACTCCTTAGCATACTCTTCTTGCGTACTGTCATGAAAGGTGAGCTTGTATGTAATGGGCTGGTGGCAGACTTACTCCTGAAATTGGCCCGGCATGACGATACTGCTGGTTTCCAGAGCCGGCCAGAAATGCCGTGAGATTATAGTTGGATGTATGACGCTCTTCCGCCTATAAGTATGGTCTCGTGTTCAAGGTGAATATTGATGCTTACAGCTCGCTGGGACTGGACATGTTGGTCGATTCGCCTTGAATCCGTCATGTCCCGAAGCATCACTTCGCAAACTTGTAAAGCTGACTCCCCGAAGCGAATCTTCAGAATTTCGATATTTCGTCGCTTGAAAACAATTACCAATACATCATGGATGGATCCAAATGAGAGACAAACCTCCCGGTCAAAGTTACCATCTTTGATTGCAAGCAATCGTTGAGCAAGCAGCACTTGAAGCTCTTTGATAAAGAGGTCCTTTGAGTCGTATATGCTAACGATGGTGCTTATGATATCACTGGTTTTGCTAGCACGAAAATCTTTTGTTGAAGTCAAATCTACTAAAAACGGTCGACGAGTGGAGAGATTTACCAGGACCAGCGTCTATTGGCTCGGGCGTCCATTCGGGATCGGCATAGTTTTCTATTTCTGGTTGTTGAAGAGGTTGAACAGGTTCGTTGTCATCTATCAATGAGTCGCCACTTTCACCATCACCGACTAGACTGGCGACGATGCATCTGATAGTATCTGACCGATCTCTTGAAGTGATATAAACAAGAAGATTGCGATGACAGAGTAATGGCATTACCGGAGATACCGGCGTATGGGATCTGCTACCTTGAATAAGAGAACGCCTGGAGGATCCACGATCCTCAAGCATTTGATCGTTGAAACATAGGACAGGAGAATATCTTTTGTGTCCGCTCCTGGGTGAAGTAGGCGCTTCTTGTTCCTGGAGAATGTGTCAGCCACAATAAAGATTTCACGTCCCCATGACCCACGCTCGTCGAATGGATTGGACTAATTCTGCACGTTGATCAACTCTCTGCAAACATTCCTATGCTCAGATTGATAAGTATAGAAGGAATGTCGAGGTATCGGGTAAATAAGGCTACCTTGAGGTCTTGGAGAGCGCCAGTAGAATCTGGAAAATCTACGATGATGTCGAATATCTCGCGCGTACTATGATGGAAATGAATATATCAACACTACGAGGAGCGACCATTCACATACCGCAAGTCACAAAGTGTTTTATGCATATGGAAGTCAAACCTGGACCCGACGCCCTGCATCATCGTTTTTGCCTCGTCGGCTTTGCAGGATGAGCAACAACAGGATACATAAGAGAATATGAGCCTTACCGCTAGTTGCTCCTCTAGCGAATGGCCATATCATCCATGGTACAATCTTCTGGATCATCCAGGCACGAAGGTTGGCCAACAGTGGTTCTTCCCATGAACAAGCACAAGCTTGCAGCACGTGGGCTTCAATGTATTCGTACCCTACGCTGGCTATAAGCGTTTCATAGCGTTCTATGAGGCTCAGGGTGTCGAAAGCCTGCCAGAGGGTGCGGTCTTGCTGATCAGATGGTTGCGATACTGTTCTGACGATCGTCGCGGCGACGAGCGCCTTGACCCCTCGCGCAAAGGAGGCAGGGAGGATGGAGAATAGGTGGGTTTGAAACGCAAGTGTATATGCGGATGTTATAGTTTGACCGAGTCTATCGAGAAGATGTTCCCAATATGCGGGCAAGGGACTGAAGACAGGAACTCACTCAGCATTCGGTTTCCAAGCGTTATACCATTCAACAAGTCGGAAGATAAGTGCTCTCACTGTTTCCGGATCCGAATTGGACTAAAACCACGTGAGTATCAGATGAGATAGTTGTACGAGGACGTACTTCGTAAAGATTCATGTAAACCTCGACCTCGCGCGCAATCAGGTGCTGGCTTTTATGCAAATCCTCTGTAAAAACGGGTTAGATTGCGAGTCAGAGAAAGACGGAGTCACGAATCGGACCAAGAAAGACCTCAAGCATGACTGGTAATCGTCTGCATTTGTTGATGGTGTCGAAGGCTTCCCTAACATGACGCATGTCTAGTGGAGAACTACCTTAGTACTTTGTAAGGAAAAAGTAAAAGTAAAGAGGTCACTTCACCATACTGAGGCCGAGGAGTTGAATCATTCAAGTCGTATGGCTTTAGGAATGCTGTCGCCAATGTCCAAGCCTACTCAAACATGATGAATATCCGTAACGCGTTTGAGGAAGAACGCGTACATGGCTAAAGCTCATAAGACCCGATATCCCTGGATCCGCGCGATTTATACGGGCAAAGGACTCCTGCCATTTCGCAGCAACCTGGGCGCGCACCGCGTTCGACGCCATCGACGGCACGAAAGCTAACTTGAGCACAGCCACATGTACGCGTTGCCGATCTTACTGTTGAGGTACAGCTGTATAATAGCCTGGGCCGTTCAACAAACCTTGTATACAACAATCTAGCCGTCCAACAACTTTACCGAATCTGAATTATGGCATGTTCAAAGTAGATAATACATGGTCATCGGACCTGACCGGGACCAGGCTTGAATCCATTAATATACTTGGCCTGCCAAGAACGGTAGCCCAGTGGGAATCGGAATTCCTTTCGAGATCTTACCTGTCCATGACCTAATCCGATGATGGAGGCCTGCTGTAGCAGCTTCACGAACCTCTTATCATAGTGCCACATAGTATTGGGGCATGGAGAACGACAGTGACTCAGTTGTAACGCCATTCATCCCTACAGAACACGATGCGTTTTCCACAGACCTCGCGGGTGCGCTGCTGCCCACTCAGCGCTCCGATTCGCCCCTCCACGAACAAGCTCAGCACCAAGACTCATGCTCAAGCCTGAGCGCCATGGATGCTTCCCAACCATCGTCCAGAATCTCACAGGAACCAGACGTACCATACCGCGATCCACAGTTTTACATGGCTGATGGAAGCTGCGTTCTGCGTGTCGGGAACACCCTCTTTAATGTACGATTTTCTTATCTGCTCATCCGAGACAGGTAAATGATCGTCATTGTAGGTTCATCGTAGTATCCTATCAGCGGACTCTTCTTCGTTTAGCACCCTGTTTACCCTGCCTCAGGGCAACATAACCGTGGAGGGCGCGTCAGATGACAATCCAATCGTCTTGCACGGGGACACCCCTGAAGAGTTCCGCAGTTTCCTCTGGTCCCTATATGCCCTGTAAGACTTTTAAACTGATTTCCTCATCCTCATCCTTATCTGTGCACAAATAACAGCCCACACGAGATAATGGTCGTCCGAGGTCCTCGTCTTGACCTTAATCACTTCATAAACATTGCTAAAGTGGCCAGCAAGTACTCATTCAAGTCAATCGAGACTTGGGCTTTGGATGTAATTCAAGAGTTCATCGAGAGAAAGCCATCCCCGATACTTGACACCATCCCAATTGGATTTCCCTTCTCCATTAACTCACCACCATCTGCGTTCGCTGAGAGCAAGCGCCAAATATCCCGCTTGGTGCAGCTTGCGCAAACGTGTGGACATGCGAACCTTCTGGAAACTATGATCACACTGCTCCGACAGCTCATGCCAGTATCACTCCATTTTTCCTACCTGGCAATGTCTCTGGCGGATGATCTGAATCTTAGGGAGCTGCGGGGTCTGGCATACTTGGAAGTCCTACAAAGATCTGTGTTCATCTGTGGCCGGGACGAGAACGGCAATGACCTTGTAGAAGGCGATGTACACGAGAGTTCCGATGGATTGGAGCGCCTCGTCGTCAGTCCTGCGCAACAGTTACGCCTACTATCTGGATATCACCGTCTCTCTAAAGCTTGGGAGAAATTGCGCGCAATCCCCATACATTTCGAGCATGCATCTTCTTGTGGAACTACTTGGCATCAGCATGGTTGCACCCAGAGCTGGTCGGAGTTCTGGAAGGAGAAAACGCGAGCAGACGGGGTACTCGCTCTTGGCGCGGCCAATGTGATTGGGAAGTTGCAGATCATACTGAAGGAGTTTGACAAGTGGGGTTCTGCGACGTACATGCACCATGAGTGCAAGTCGGTCGCAAAACGTGCCATCCAAGATACGATGAAGCATGTCAGTGATTCGTTACCAGACTTTTTCCATGAAGCTGGGGAGTACTGATTGACCCAGCACCATCTCCTGTCAACTCTACAGCTCCATTATAAGTATTTACATGTCAAACTGCTACTGTACTACCACTGCTGCACAACAAATATTCCAGTTTACATCTTTTGCTTTCCCTTTACAACAGTGTCCTCATAATTAAATGAATCGTTCGAAACATTGCCGGATCTTCCTTTCCAAGGGCCGTCGGATATTTGGTGGGTATCTGCCGTTGACATGGCCACCATGCTACGCATCAGATTATCGATGTTGTCGTCCGATGGGGGCGGTTCCAAGCCTATCCGCGATCCTCGCCTGAGCATCTGTTGAATAATTTCTTCTTCCTCTAGATGTTGTATGCGCGCCCTCAGACCCCGCAGGATCACGTCGAAAAACACTGGGCAAAGTAAGCTTGTGCTGTGTGTTCATGTGTGGCCTACCAACTTTTCTCCTCTATCTGATCCCGTGGCAAGGGTTGAATCAATGCGGAGAACGACGTGAGCTCTTCCTCGATCCTCGGGCCGTCCAACTTGAGTTTCGAGGACCATTTCTGTTGGAATGCTTCTGGACTCAGCTCCTGGTCTGATTGGTTGGATTCGTCTGGTCCATATGCTGTGCCCACGGAACTGGCAGGTGAGGGTGCACGGATGACGGGTGAGGCGTAGGCAGGATCGCCCGTGTGGATTACCGGGGCGTTTGGCATCTTAATGGGTTGGTTGAATCAGCAACTTGCAACGTTTGGAGGGATGACTCGACGCGACGCGGTGTGACATTGTTGATTAGCGCGACTCGTGACGATCAGTCACGCGAGATACCCATTTAAATTCATTGTGACGCGTCTTTGCTCCCTTTCGTCCGTCCCACCATCTCCACCTCGGTCTACTAGCATCGTTATCTTGTATTTTATCCCACTCATGGCCTATGTTTTCAAGAGAGGTTAGTATTTATTAGCCCCCTTTATCAGCCGAAGTTGACCGTGCACGTTGCAGATGGGTAAGCTACTTCTTCAAGCGTGACGCGACGCGTCTCGTTGACAGCACTCAACCCAGGCGTAAGGAGAATGTGCAGTTCGATAAGGTACACTGCGTGTGTCCGTTGCGCCTTGATGATTTTGTTTACTCGAGCAATAGATCACGGCGAGGATAAACAAGCTCTGCTATGGTCTCGATATAGACTACGTTGATCCCATTGAGTAAGTCTACGACATGTCGGATATTTATTTCCAGACACTGATAGTACGCAGAGTGGCCAAAAAAGTGATCGCTGGTGTTTACCAAGGCGTCACTACTGTCGAACTCGATGTCAGTTTCTATACGCGTCAACTTGTGTGTATTCTGACGTCGCCTTAGAATCTTGCCGCAGAGACCGCTGCCTGTCTCACTACGAAACACCCAGACTACGCTGTCCTTGCGGCACGTATCGCTATATCTAACCTGCACAAGGAAACAAAAAAGAACTTTTCCGCAGTGATCAAAGATCTATACGAGTATAGTAGGCCAATTCAATGTTCAGTAGACGTTTCATTGATGGTTTGCAGTCAACCCGAAGAATGGTCTGGCGGCAGGTATGATCTCAGAGGAGACATACAACGTCGTACAGAAGCACGCTGCTACGCTGGACTCTGCGATCATCTATAACCGCGACTTCAACTACAATTAGTGAGTCGTCATTAGTCTAAACGTCAGTTGTTTAACTGGCTGGTGCAGCTTCGGCTTCAAGACACTTGAAAGATCCTATCTGCTCAGAATCAACGGTCGTGTTGCGGAGCGTCCTCAACACATGATCATGCGAGTGGCGGTCGGCATTCACGGTGATAATATCGGACGCGTATTGGAAACCTACAATTTGATGTCCGAACGATACTTCACGCATGCGTCACCCACACTTTTCAATGCTGGCACACCCCATCCACAGCTCAGTTCTTGTTTCCTTGTTTGCATGAAGGATGACTCGATAGAAGGCATCTATGACACTTTGAAAACATGTGCCATGATCAGCAAGACTGCTGGTGGTATTGGCTTGAGCATCCATTGTATCCGGGCTACGGGGTAAGTATATTCCCTATACCATTCGTTGGTCAAGACAGACATGTTTTCTTGTAGATCGTACATCGCAGGCACCAATGGCTACTCAAACGGCATAGTGCCCATGCTCCGTGCGTATGATGCGACGGCACGTTACGTTGATCAAGGAGGCAACAAGCGTCCTGGTGCCTTCGCAATTTATTTGGAGCCTTGGCACGACGATGTATTCGACTTCATTGATCTCCGCAAGAACCACGGTAAGGAAGAGGCTCGTGCTCGCGACCTCTTCTATGCCCTTTGGATCCCCGATCTCTTGTACGTTATTTCCTCCTCGCACTATCCACCAGCTCAAATGGTCTCTTCTAGCATGAAGCGCGTGGAGGCGAACGAGGACTGGTCTCTTTTCTGTCCGAATGAGGCGCCTGGGATGGCCGACTGTTGGGGTGAAGAGTTCGAGGCTTTGTACGAGAAGTATGAAAAGGAAGGCCGAGCACGGAAGACTATTCCTGCGCAGAAACTTTGGTACGCTGTCCTAGAGGCACAAATTGAGACTGGAGGGCCCTTCATGATTTACAAGGATTCTGCTAATCGTACGTGCATATTTGTCGTTTGGAGTTACCAACTCATCCCCCATCAGGCAAGTCCAATCAACAGAACCTCGGAACAATCAAGTCATCTAATCTGTGCACCGAGATTATCGAATATTCTTCCCCTGATGAAGTTGCTGTGTGCAATCTTGCGTCTCTTGCCCTCCCTACCTTCATCAAGAACGGCCAATATGACTTCCAAAGACTCCACGATGTCACAAAGGTCGTTACATACAACCTCAACCGCATCATCGACACCAACTACTACCCTGTTCCCGAGGCCCGCAGATCCAACATGCGCCATCGCCCCATCGGCCTTGGCGTTCAGGGTCTAGCTGACGCCTTTATGATTCTCCGCCTTCCTTTTGACTCCGTGGAAGCCAGGGAGCTGAACTTGAAGATCTTTGAAACGATCTACCATGCGGGCCTCGAGGCGAGCTGTGAGATGGCGGAAAAGGAAGGACCCTATGAGACTTTCCGTGGCAGTCCTGCAGACCTCGGCCAACTGCAGTATGATCTCTGGGGGGTCACACCTACTGACTTATGGGATTGGGCATCCTTGAAGGAGAAAATTGCTCAAACTGGGTTGAGGAACTCGCTCCTGGTTGCTCCTATGCCTACTGCCTCGACGAGTCAGATCCTTGGGTTCAACGAATGCTTCGAGCCATACACCAGGTCAGTTTTGCGCCTTCTGCAATGGATTGGTGGCTGAAGGGATATACAGTAACATTTACACTCGTCGTGTCCTCGCTGGCGAATTCCAAGTTGTTTGCCCGTGGCTTCTCAGAGACCTTGTTGAGCGTGGCCTCTGGAACGACACGATGAAGAACATGATAATTGCGCATAATGGTTCAGTAGCCAATATCCCCAGTATCCCCGACGATATCAAAGCGATCTACAAAACTGTTTGGGAAATCAGCCAGAAGAAAGTCATCGACATGGCTGCAGATCGCGGCGCCTTTATATGTCAAAGCCAGAGCTTGAATATCCATTTGCAAGCTCCTACTCTGGGTCAGCTCACGAGCATGCATTTCTATGGATGGAAGAAGGGACTGAAGACTGGAATGTATTACCTCCGTACGCGCCCTGCTGCCCAGGCTATCCAGTTCACGATCGATCAGAATACTCTCAAGACTGCTAAGATGCTGGAGACATCCAACAAAGCACGAAGCGCGGAACGGAATGGCAGTAGCATACCAACCCCTTCGGCATCGCCCTCTCCCGTACGCAGTACCAGAACAAATCCCCCAGTCCCTTCTACTTCGTCGTTGGGTGCTACCTCGAACTTGACAACTGCAGGAAATGAGGAGACTGATCCCGAGTACGCTGCAGCCCTCCAGCGTCAGAAGGACCGCGAGCTAGAGGAGGCCAAGTTGATGTGTTCTCTCGAGAATAAGGAAGCGTGCGTGATGTGCTCAGGCTGAGCTTTTCGGGAGAATATATTGGTCGTTGATGTTTTCTGGTTTGGATCGTTTGTATGTCTGCTTGTCCTTCAATTTTGCGATGTGTTATCATTTTGTACTAGCCTATGCAATCGTTGTATTCATAATCGGTAGATCGATATCTGTTGAACGAGTGGTGCAGTGAAGCCGGAGGGATCCCCGGTGGGGCCACGCGCGCAAGGTGTGAGTACACACCATGATGCAGATGGTCTAACTAAGCTTAAGCTTGGGAGTTGCATGGCCAACGATTCTGAACCCAATACATGTAGGGGCTTGTAATCGCCACTCCACACCCATGCAATGACCAGTTACAAAAGTGTCATACATAGATAATGGCACAAGTATCTAACGAACACAGGATAGCCCACGAGGTATATATAACGACGGGGAATCGGGGGGTGGCATATAGATAAATACAAGATGTCCGATGGTATACACGGTCAGTTCTATGACCCAGAATATCTTCTGGGATGTTCGAAATGAACGAAACAAGTCAAATATAGACACGGTGGACCGTTAGGATCGCGATACGGCCATCTTGCGCGATGGCATGGTTGATTCCTGCACAGAGAATGTGGGTAAGCGACAGGGAGTATGTTGACACCCGCGCGGTCGATACCTTTGAAGCCCGGCTCAAGAAGCCCCTCCCGCCACTCTACATCGGTCATCCATGAGATTCCTTTCCACGAGCTGCCGGAGACGGCGGACTGGACCAACAAGTCGCGCCCAATGTTGTATCCGTTAGGGACAATCATGTGGTGCTTGGTGGAGTCCTGAAGCGGGGTCTCAGTCAAAGAGTAGAGATACAATCCTCTAATGTTGAGCGAACCTGCTCCTTTGACACCCTAGATATCAGAATAAATTAACGAGCCAAGACACATGCTCTTTCGACGCACCCAAGGAACCATGCACCAGTATTGACATCGGTTCCATTTTGTTTCCAAGCGCGGAAATGATTTCCTCCTGAATATGGTGTTAAAACGCCATTGCAACGAAGGTCAAGACATGTGACTAGCCAACGAGGCTTTCCCAGCACGTTCCCCAGCGAGGGAAATAATGTTGACGTGCCAGAATATGCTCAGATTTTCTGCCGTCTCCGTCGCCGAGGTCTGCCTTATGGACATGACCGTAATGCAACCCCAAGCACTCCTCGGAGAACCCAATGGACCTTGTGAATATGAGCCACATGCTTGCAACGGGCAGGGAATAAGATGGCTTACTTGTAGTACCAACGAAAACCCTCATCTGTGAGAACGAATGGATCCGATTGATTAGATATAATGACATTCAAGGGTTCTCCGTATCTAGGTGTCGTAAACTTGGGCCCGGGGGTTCGGCGGTCAAAGGAAAGATCATCGCGGAGGAGAGGAAGCTCACATCTATGAATTTGCCGCCGAGGATTCGTGGGTCAGCCCAGCCAAGCTCGTCCTTGGGCGAATCTACCCTGAGAACTGAGGGCAGGAAGGGAGATTGTATGCTCCAGGTGACCCATTCAAAGGGAAATGGCATCGCCAGGGCCGCGGAGAAAAGGGCGAGGAAGTAGAGGGCGGGGAGCATGGCGGTTTGAGGGGGAGGATACCTGGCAGCCTGAGGGAAAGAAAAACTCACAGCACAGCTACATATGGCCGGGTCCTGCCTCCGGAGCGAACGTGGATGGAGATAATCCCGTCACGTGCGTACACTCAAAGCCCGTTCTCGTCTGATCAGCCCTTCATGTCGTCCATTCCACACGACCTCATCGCCGCCCGCGACGACCCAGACGACCCAGCCCATCGCGACGACAATGGGAGCGATGTAGACGCAGAGACTGCATCCCAGCGCTCAATCCCGCTCTCCTCCCCACCTCACTCTCCGCACGCTGTCACCACTCCGTTACGCGCACAAGAGTTTTTCGCTAGAAGAGACTCCCAGACCGATTCCATCGAAATTGACTTCGGCTCCGAAACAGACGAGGTCAGCGATTCACATAGCGATCTGGATGCACGGAGAGCAAGTTCTATCACTTCCGCCGCACCGTCCACCTCGCAACCAGAGCAACCAAAGGCACATGCCACGTCCCTCACCTACCCTCCCACGGCTTCTTCTGACACTACCGATGCTGATTCCTTCACCTCCGCCGCGTCAACCTACTCGCGGAAGGCCCGGCCAGAGTCAATGCTATTACAGCCTCCTCATGGTCCCCTGGTGCTGGGGATTGCTCTGGTGGATTTCAATCATTTGGTAAGGCTCGTTGGACACGACATCCGTTTATCATGTCGACCTAGCACTAGGTTGGCCCCAAGATCGAATTCTGCCAAGGAGATATATTCAAGGACGAGGAGATCGCCAAGATACTTCCTTTTCTCGCCCTTCCGGACGGTGCTCATCTGGTGTGTTCCATCTGTCGCGCATGTACATCAAATCTCATCTCGCACACAGTCTCTGGAAGACTATTCTTACTTCCACCTCGTCCCAGATGTATCGAACCCCACGACTGTATTTGGGATATCGTGAGTCTCCGCGTAACACGTCGGAAACATGTTGAACGTGTTTACAGATGTAACCGACAAATCGCCGCTTCGACCTTGCTCGTCAAAGACGTCGATGTGACGCGTTCCATCGTTCAGAAAGCAGTCGTCGTTTTGGCCAGCAAGCCTGTGTTTGGTCCAATACGGTCAGTGGGTAAATTGTGTCAGTGCGCAACTCTGATAAGTCAACATAGCGATCGACTGGGAGTCGTCACAAGAGCCTTGTTTGCTCAGAGGTAAATTCTTCCTTTCCCAACTCTGCTCGCGCGAGACCTCAAGACCATCCGCAGAGACTTCACGGATACGCAAATCCTAGTCGAGTTCGGTGATGCACTAGAAACGTCGCTACGAACACAACTCACGGAGAGTGGTCTATACATAGGTTAGCAGCAAGTCGCATCTTTTTTGTGATGATTGCTGACTTGTCTGGGAAAAGGAACTAGTTTGTAAGTCCTTGGACACTCGCCATGCCCCGGCATTGAGTAGTTTTACAGGAGAGAATTCGTTCACGTTTTTCGGCATCGTGCGTTAGTGCTGTTGAAGGCTCTTATGCTACAAAAAAAGGTTGTCAGCATACATCCGTTATTGACCTTCGCTCACCACTTTCTAGATCATGTTTTATGGACATCCCGTGGAGAGGTTGTGCACTTATCAATATTCACTGATCTCCCTTATACCCAGTTCGTGTCTACCAACTCCTAACCACCCATTCGCTCACTGTGTGTAGGTTTACTTCAGACGTTGGATGATTGTGGATCTCCTCCATTAGCGGCGCGAGCACCCATGCTATCCCGACCTAATTCACTCAAAACTTCAGATCGGAAGAGTATGCTGGCGTACATTGGTCTGCCGTTAGATTTGTTCGGAAAGGTTGTTTTGTATATGCTGCACCGACAGATTTTGGCTGAATCTTTCTCTTTAGGATGCCTTTTTCCAGCCATATCTGCCCCTGCAACAAATTGACCTCTTGAAGGAATCTCAAAGTTGGCTCTGTGGAAGTACTAATACAATTGTCACGCAGCAAAAGGAGATAGATTTACTAGTAGACGTACAGTTCTCTTTGCTATTCCTCAGCCATCGCTTGACCACTCTTCACAGACCGAGACGGCTACCCTTGAGTTTCGGAATCCGAGACTGGAGCGTTTGGTTGCTCTCACTGCTGCAGATCGCAAATGGGTTGATGAAATCGTCCGGGACGTAAACGACTCTTGGGATGACACCGACCCCACGAAAGCTGTCATGCAGTACGTTATTTCTCCCTCAGATTGGCGTGCTCGATATTGAGTTCTTCAAAGTTTCAAGGGTAGTGACGATTACCTCAGAGCCAAGGTATATATATCAGATCAGCCTCCATGATATACGAAGAGGATAACTAACAGACAACAGTTTGAGGAGTATGTATCTGCGGCACTTGCATCAGTGCGGTACCGGGAATTCCTGTCGAAAGGCAAGGGTAGTGGGACTATCATCGCAGGGACTGGTAGGCTGATAGTTGTAAACGCTCGCTTTTGAGGCTTATATCATACCAGGTGGTGATGCAAGCACGCTAGAGGACTTCAATACTGTGTGGATAGCTGAATTCACCAAGACAAACGCCTATGAAGTCTGGGATCGGTCAACGGATCCGATGTTATTTGATATTGTTGAACCTCGGTTAGTTTGTGACCCCGAGACTCACCCGGCTCTGATCCCCTCTCTGTCACTAGACATCCCTGTAATGAGAAACCATCGGTGGTGTCAGATATAGGACTTCGGCTTTCAGAAGGTATCCAAGACCTCAGACTGGAACAACAGCTTGCACCAACGCGTGAAGCCATCTCACGGACACTCACCGTTGGTTCAACCAACTTCTTCAAAGCTGTCGAGGGTGTTCGCGAGCGATGGCAACAACGAACAGTCAGCTCCCCCTCCATGCAGGATGTGACATCTAGCCCCTACGGTGCTCCTGTTGAGATCACGAAATCCGAAGCTAGCCTCCCCATAGCTATAACAGATTCCACGAAACCGGGTGTCAACATATCCAGGCAGACCTCGCGAGACTCTGCAGCAAGCGCACTTTCGCCCCAGCGCCCTGTTAGCATGGCACAGGCTGCTTCGGACACGAAAGCGGCGTTGAGCTCTCTCGGGGCTGGAATACAGTCACTTTGGTCGAACCGTGCTTCGAGGTTCTCGCTCTCGCGCGCGAGCATTGCGAGTATCGTGCCCGATGACTCACTCTCTAGCCCGACATTGGAACAGGGCAATTCATTGTCCACGGCACAGACGTCGCCTCCGAAATCTCAACCGGGTATGCACACGGTTGTGGAAGTGGCCGAGCACGGGCAAGAGCAAGAGCATTTCGTAGTCACCGATTTTTCGGATGAGAGAGCGAGCCACGAAACACAGTCAGGCCGGCCGATGGGCACCGCTCTCTGACGGGCCATGTGTTCTTCCACTTACATTACATTGTCGTTGTCGTATACCTGCGTGTCTTCTGCTCACGCCTTCCATCCTTGCTTGTTACTAGCGAGAAATTCTCTCAGCGGATCCCCGAGATCGACGGATTGATTCAAATATGAGTTTATCGGACGTCGAAGTACTTAACTGTACACGGACCTCTCTTCGACGGAAGCCGCATCGAAGTCTCCTGGGATAAAGTTCACTGCGTCGAAAAGCACGAACTAACGCCGATCACACAAATTGGGGTGCGATAGAGGATATCCTTGTTTCGAAGGAAATGGTTACCCAACCTATGTGTATGAATGGGAGAGATATGGGTACCCTTGTTTTCCACAACGGCACCTTCCAATCATTTCGCTTAAAACCGATGGTGACCCGGATGGCTTGTAAAGCTGAACTGGTCAACGTTTATCATTCAAATATTTCAGGGTGGTAACCATCCGCGCTGACATCGCTACCAGTAGGAATACAAACTCGACCTCGAGATAAATGGGTGGTTTATTACGTAATATGTAGAGTTTGTGTATAGAGACGAATTGACGGCAAGCCCTCCAAGGTTCCCTCTCCGCCTTTCGCATCATCGCACTCGTCTTTTGGGCTGTGCGGCACCGTTTTTCCTGCTGGAATTTCTTGGGTCGACCGCAATGACAACCCCCATCCGCAAGAAACGTAACTTCAAGGCTCTGCAGCTCGATGTCACCCAGTCACCCAAGGTAAAAGAGCCTGAGCCGATCGCCACACGCGCAGCGCCAGCAACGACAGGGGTAGCAAAAGGGAAGAAACGGCCACCACCCATGACTTTAAATGCCCCAAAGCTCGGTCAGTTGCCCGCGACGAACGATGCTGATGGGAACCTGCTCGCGGCTGGTGGCGGTCCTCCGTCTGCACCTGCAACAGGTACCGCATCTGCACGTCGGAATTATCATACAACCCTTTCAAACACGCTCGCCAACTTGGACATGAATGCGGAGACGCGTTTTGACCTTCGGCATGAGGATCTCAAGGATCTTCAGGAGCTTGGACAGGGTAATGGTGGGAGCGTCAAAAAGGTCGAGCATGTCCCTACCAAGACCATCATGGCGAAGAAGGTGAGCTATTAACACTCCTTCGCCTGAGTATACTGACATCTTATCGCTGGTTATGCACAGATCGTCCTGATTGATGCCAAACCATCTGTCCGCAAACAAATTTTGCGTGAGCTACACATCATGCACGATTGCAACTCTCCGTATATTATCTCTTTCTATGGCGCGTTCTTGTCGGACCCAAATATTTGCATTTGCATGGAGTACATGGACAAGGGGTCTCTTGACGGTATCTATAAGAAGATTGGGGCAATTGATATCGAAGTTGTTGGGCACGTTGCATTGGCCGTGCTAGAGGGTTTGACATACCTCTACGATGTACATCGCATCATTCATCGCGGTATGCTTACCGATCCGTTCACGGTGATCTGCGCTGATGCACACACACCAGACATCAAACCATCGAATATCCTTTGCAACTCCCAAGGGCAAATCAAAATATGCGACTTTGGAGTATCAGGAGAACTCATTAATTCGATCGCGGATACCTTTGTCGGAACATCGACCTATATGAGTGTATGTCCCTCGTTGTGCAAAACCGCGCCATACTCATGATGTTGTATAGCCCGAGCGTATACAAGGTGCCCAATATACCGTTAAATCAGACGTCTGGTCACTTGGAATATCGTTAATCGAACTAGCACTGGGCCGTTTTCCTTTCTCAGAGTCCGATCCTGATGATTCTGACCTCTCGGACTTGGAAGGAACCCTTTCCCCGAGTACCATGAATTTGCCACCCCTCAGGAAGGACAAGGATAAGAATACGAAGAAGGACCGACGAAAATCCAAAGGTGTTAGTTTACAAGGAGGGGGCATGATGATGAGTATCCTCGAGCTACTCCAACACATCGTAAACGAGCCTGCTCCTCGGCTGACTCCTGAAGGACGATTCCCCAAAGAAGCAGAGGATTTTGTGGACAGCTGTTTGCTCAAAGATCCTGATGCTCGAAAGACTCCCAAGGAGTTGCTGGTATGTTTATAGATCCCAGAAACACTGATCACACTAACGAGGACCCCGATAGAAACATCAATGGATAGAACAGGCGCGGGCGTCGAATTTTGATCTCGAGACATGGGCAAACACGTTTTGAGCTGGGTTCTTACTGCTTGCGTCCTGTGTCCTCGTCGGGCTTGTTCCTTTCCTTAGATCATACCAGCTCTATTTGCTACTTTCTCGCACATCATTATCTCAGTTTGTCCATGTTCTTGTATTATAGAAGGGTCATGCATTTATCAACCGGCAGATCGGCGGATCGAACGCTTCGTAACTAAGTACCTTGTCACCCATTTATGTTTGTGGTGCACTTCACCGGCTTCACCCCTCGAGCAAGAGTCGATGTTCCGCTTAGGCAGGCATCTCGTCACACGGCGAGGTACAGAGATTCGCTGCCAACCATCCAATACTACAGTCAACTCCCTTAACACATACCCCCTCGGCACAGACCCAAGGGTACGTGTTATGAGGGAGTATGGGTTATACCTGGTATGTGTTAGGGGAGAGTCAACTGTAATACCCGTAGAAGGTTATGAGTTGTAGCAGCACCAGTATTCGATTGAACATTGACCGTTCAGTGTACGAGCCAGGCGAGTCTCGAAATGGGGGGCATCCGCAGGACATCGGTTGCCGCATCCAGCCCAGAACTTATTGCACCACACCGTGCGCGCGTTTGCAGTGGCATCACCGGGTTTGGGCTCGCGTCTTAATATCATAGACGCGTGTGTTGATGATGATCACGCCCAACGCCAGAGTAAAGATAGTCAACGCGGGATGAGTGTTCACGAATTAACATGTTCGAATTTTTGTTAGACTCTGTGTGAACGGCCCTTCAAGTCAATCTCTGGTTTGGAGGTGGAGCTTAATATCACCGCAGTGTCGGTAACTGGTGCTGGGCTTACAGGGTCATAGCAGAGAGTGCTTCCTGACGGTCTTTTATGTCTGGAACACTTAACCAATCTCGAAATTTCGTGTGAATGGAACGGAAGTGTGCAATGTTACAAGAAGTATTCACTTATTGCTATCAACACAAAGTTGCAGGGCCAGCTACAGTTGTCCAACCTAAATTGATGCCATGTGCTATGAACAGGCTGTGGTGTGAGTATCAGGACCTGCTTTGTTCAAATTGTCCATTTTCAATGTCTGGAAGGGTGCCACATATGAAAAGATCGGTAGGTACAAGAAAAGGAACACACGAGCCCCGGACCTGTCCAGCTCTGGATCAAAAATTCTCTTGGTATTCGGGGGGTAGTTCCACAACTCCTCCCATGGGCCTGGCGCCTCCGCCAGACGTTCTCGTTGGGATCTGTGGTGGCGGTCTTGGAAGGTCGCCTCGAGAGCTCTCCTGTTGCGGAACACTCGAATAAACAGCTGGGGTACCTTCAGATAGGTCCAACGGGGTCACGGTGGGGGAAACCACGGTGGGATGGTTTTGAGACATGTCTGGGGAAGTATTAATTTCGCCTTCAGTAATCGCTTGAGCATTCGAGCAATAATTCAGGGACTAGGAAACGTACCTGGCATCAAGTATACCCTTGCAGTAACACGTGGCCGCCGACGCCGCATGTAAATCACGAGTGCAACAGTAGCCAAGGTGAGCGCGAGTGTCCCGACGACGACGCCCGCGACGAGACCGCCGACATTAGTATTTGAGGTTGCAGCGGGCGATGGCGTCTGGCTCCCAACACTGGTTGTCGGCGTGACGGTCAATGTGGAGGATGTAGACGAAGGAGCCGCGGTAGAATCTTCCAAGTAGGAAGTAAGAACCAAGGCCTACCAAGCGCACAAACATCGTTCACTTACCAGGTGGATAAGCAAGGTAATCAATCCAAACCGTGTCGCCCGGGGCCGTTGCGGTTACGACCAACTTGTGAAAAGTCCCGGGTGCTAGCGATGGTAGCTGTGAATTCGATGTCCAAAAGTTTTGACGATACAATGTCGCCTGAGTGATGGGAGCAGTAACTGTAGTAGCAGAAGTATTGTCCACTTGGTAGACGGCAATAGGCGGTCCTGATCCCCCCGTAGGACCATAAGTTCCAAAGACAGCTATGCTCGAAGCTTGGAAACGAGCGCAGACAAATTAGCCCTTCCCCCATTCCGTGCACGACGTATTCAAACGATATCATACCATTGAAGTAGTAAGTCGCCGTGTCCCCGAGCTCGAGGCCAGTCGTAGTTTGCATGTATTCCTGCGATACACCTCCATGCCATATCGAAGCGCCAGGTGGCCCATATGCGATTCCTGGATCACGGTCGTCAACGAGAACCCAACCATTATCAGCCATCGGTGAAGAGCTTCTAAGCCACCTTGGGTACAGCAATGAGTCGGACTGATGACGCAGAATTCGGGGAGATGGTACTTTTGGTCTTCAAACTTCGGGATCAAGGACTTGACCAAAATTTCTTCCTCTGGGCCGCGACTAACACCGCGTGGGTATGGTGATACCACCGGGGCTTCTTGGGACTTAAAAGTTCACGTGAGTGTGCATCACGTACACAACCAAAGTTTTTATCGTACTTAATTGTTGGCCCGTTGGTGCGACGGCCGCTGTGTGGTTCAACTAGAAGCATGACAGCTCCGGTGCTTCTGCTCTTGATGTGTGATTTGTACTATCGCTCAACCAGTGTTGCAAAACTTTTCAATTTATAAGGCTGGAGTTGGCGGGAGTGATCGTCCACCGCTGTATTTGGAACGGCACGTAACTCGCTGTGTCGGCGGTTCTCGGAGCTGACGTGTGGCGCGCAAGACGCGCGGGGACGTCGCGCTCGAGCCTCAATTGCAATCGAAGTACGCTCCTTTTTTCGTCTTCACTCATCATGGCGACGTCCTGTAAGCATCCACGGCGGCGTCGTGGGCGTCTGAAAGTGTCCGTGTCTCACTGAGTGTCGGCGAGCGTGTGGCGCGCGCTGACATAGCACGCGATCGACATTGGTTCCTTTTCGTCTTCAGTCACATCGTGGAGAGTGCCGACAGCGTGTAACGTTCACGGCGTCGTAGGCCACCATCCGAAATGGGCCATCCCTTCAATACACCATGCTCTCCAGAGTGAGAAGATACATTATTGATGTGAAGAGAAATTGATTGCGAATATTGTGTACTGTAGCCTCTTATATATTACTACAGTGGATGAATCGTCCGAGGGCAACACTTGTATCAATAACACTTCAATAGCTTACCTTTCCGTATTCGGCATGATACAGCCTATAGATGCGCATTTATCTCATCTAGCTGCTCGCGTTCGCGGTGGTATCACCGGGTTTGGGCTTGCGTCTACGGCGCATGTGCTGATGGTGATCACGCACAATGCCACAGTAAAGATAGTCGATGCGGGTCCCAGAAGTGTTCATGAACTAACATGTTCGAATACTTGCTAGACTCTGTGTGTGAACGACCCTTCAGGTCACGATAGCATGACATACCGTCAAGAGGATCCGATGGTGGAAAATTCAATCTCTGGTTTGGAGGTGGAGTTTAATATCACCGCGGTGTCGGTGCTTCCCGACGGTCTTTTATGTCTGCAATACTTAATCGTGTGAACGGAATGGAAGTGTGGAACGTAGAAGTATTCACTTATTGCTATCAACATGAAGTTGCAAGGCCAGCTCTACAGTTGCCAAACTTAGGTTGATGCCATGTACTACTGAACAAGCTGTGGCGTAAATATCAGGACTTGCTTTGCTCGAATTGTCCATTTTCAATGTCTGAAAGAGTGCCACATATGAAAAGATCAGTAGGTACAAGAAAAGGAACACACGATCCCCGGACCTGTCCAGCTCTGGGTCAATAATGCTCCTGGTATTCAGGGGGTAACTCCAGAGGGCCTCCCATGAGCCTGACGCCTCCGTCAGACGTTCTCGTTGGGATCTGCGGTAGTGGTCTTGGAAGGTCGCCTCGAGGGCTTTCCTGTTGCGGAACACTCGAATAACAAGGGGTATCTTCAGATAAGGGCAACGGCGTCACGGTGGGGGAAAGGAGGGTGGGATGGTTTTGAGACATATCTGGGGAAGTATTAATTTCGCCTTCCATAATCCCTTGAGCATTCGAGCAATGATTCAGGGACTAGGAAACGTACTTGGCATCAGGTATTCCCTTGCAGTAACACGTGGCCGCCGACGCCGCATGTAAATCACGAGTGCAACAGCAGTCAGGATGAGAGCGACTGTCCCAACGACGACCCCTGCGACGAGAGCGCCGACATTAGTATTCGTATTTGAGGTTCCAGCGGGCGATGGCGTCTGGCTCCCAACATTGGTTGTCGGAGTGACGGTCAATGTGGAGAATGTAGATGAGGAGGTACTAGTGCTAGATGTAGACGAAGGAGTCGCGATAGAATCTTCCACGCGAAAAGTAAGAACCGAGACCTACCAAGCGTACAAACATCGTTCACTTACTAGGTGAATAAGCAAGGTAATCAATCCAAACCGTGTCGTTCGTGGCCGTTGCGGTCACGGCCAACTTGTGAAAAGTCCCGGGTGCTAGCGATGGTAGCTGTGAATCCGATGTCCAAAAGTTTTGACGATACAATGTCGCCTGAGTTATGGGAGCAGTAACTGTAGTAGTAGCGGTATTGTCCACTTGGTAGAGGGCGATAGGCGGTCCAGATGCCCCCGTAGGACCATAAGTTCCAAAGACAGCTATGCTCGAAGCTTGGAAACGAGCGCAGACAAAATTAGCCCTCCCCCCATTCCGTGCACGACGTATTCAAATGATACCATACCATTGAAGTAGTAAGTCAATGTGTCCCCGGGATCGAGGCCAGTCGTAGTTTGCATGTATTCCTGTGATACACCTCCTTGCCATATCACAGCGCCAGGCGGCGCGTAGTATGCGATTCCTGGATCACGGTCGTCAACGAGAACCCAACCATTATCAGCCATCGGTGAAGAGCTTCTAAGCCACCTTCAGGCACAGTAATGACGCAGAACCCGGGGGAGACGGTACTTTTGGTCTTCAAACTTCTGGGATCAAGGACTCGACCAAATTCTCATCCTTTGTGGCGACCGCGACTCACTCCGCGTGGGTATGGTAGTACATATCATCAGGGCTTTTAGAGTTCAAATGATGCATCACGTACGCAGGTGCCGTAATTGTAACTGTTGGCATGAGGGCCACAGCCGGTGTACAGTTCAACTAAAGGCATGCCAGCTCTAGTGCTCCTGCTCTCGGTGTATGATTTGTACTATCGCTCAACCAGTGTTGCAAAACTTTTCAATAATAACTTATGAATAGTACTTCAATTGATCAACTAGCTTACCTTTCCGATTCGGCATGGTACAGATAGATGCGCATTTATCTCATCTAGCTGCTCATGTTTTGCTGAGGGTAATTCACTCATAGGTTGATGCAACGGCCGTTTGACCAGTGCTTAGAACAGGCGTTGCAAAATGTTGACATGGTCTGTGTTGGGATAAAGTTGGACATGAGTGCGTGGACTCATGCCATCACATGCGCGTGCGGAGATAGCCTCAGCCACAGGCTGGGTAGATTATACGAGTAAAATATATTTAATATTTTGGTGGACCCTACAGCCATGACCTATAATAAGTGCCGTGATCTAATCTCTTTCAGACCAACCGGACAGCATAGCGTGTACGGGTGATCATACCCGATGATCTTCGATGCCGAGGGCCCGAGGCACAGCTTCAGTGAACCGTGATACCATCTACGGTCATGGAGTCACGCTCCTCCCATGTCTTTTTATTCTCCCTGTCGTTTGACATCAGAACTTTCAAAAGCACAGGAAATTTGATGTCTTAACGGTAGCTACATGTTCCGAGTCCTATTTTTTTCGTGGGTATTGGCATGAATGCAGCTGTGCTGTGGTGAAACTGTCCGGTTGTGTGATAGTACTAGCCGTCCTGTCACCCACATCGACGTGGAAAAACAGTGTCATTGGCAAATCTAGAAAAAGACTACCTACTAGGTACGTATATTGTGAGTAATATTAAATCCGAACGAGAACATTGATAGGCGTCGAGTTCATACATAGTCCTGAATTATGATCATCAGATATAAATACCATAGCTGTTCCCCGGATGAATCGTTTTGTCTGGAAGCAGCGATCAAACGTAGACTTCATGATGATCGTAAATTGCTCGTGGTTTGTACTTGAGTGGTTTGTAGTCCATTCTTTCCTTCACGGTGTGGTGAAACTTCGGTTTCTGAAAGGGTATAAAGCGGCCCCTGCCCAAGCCAATGCTGGAGTCCGATTCCAGCTCGTCAAACAAGATCAATGGAGCAATATTCAAACGCTCACCTCCATTTACTGTGCCACACCCCGTTATCGTCCTGCCAAGCATTGGAGCAAGGCAGGATCTCCAGTAGCCACCATGATTTGCTTATCTTCAACTCATCGAATAACGGTGCTGTGGCGTCTGAATGCTCAGGGTAGGTTTTCGGACTCGGAGTAGGTTGTTTGGGTTCGTTAAGCAATTCCTGCACAACGCAGGCACTGATATCTGTAGTGTCTCGTGTTATTTCGACTTCGGAGGCAACGAGAGCAGGGTCATCGACGTTGGAATCTGGCAATATCTGTCCACAGGTGACTGGCGGCTGGGGGGAAAGAGGTGGAACTGGGAAGCCGATGCTTGCGAGTTCGTCGCTGTCGAAGATAATTCCACACTGAGACTGCATGACCTGTTCCACCATCCAATGCAGCGTGATCTGTGCAAGAGACACCGAAACATCATCTTGAACATTTCCTCCACCAATGTCTGAAAGGACCCTAAGCAATTCATGAAAGCAAACTTGTGGAACCTGAACTGACCGCTATGACAACCCGAAAACCATACTTCCAGCACATCCGTGTACGAGAATGATTCTTCGGCGACAAAATCCACGTTGGGCTCCGTATTATTCGAGGCTACTTCATCATCACACCCGTTCCGCTGAGCACCATCAGATAAAAGCCCATAGCCCTCTGCTTGAGGTAGTTGAATTCCCTGATTCTTTCTCTTGAAAAGTCGCTTAAATGCTGACTTGACGGCATGAATTGTCCGACTGGCTGCATTTTCTAAGTCGTCCGCTTCAACAGGCTCATTGTCTTGTGTGGGCCAATGGAACAGATTTGGCCGGAATCTACAACGATGCTAGGTGAGAAAGATCAGCGAGGTTCCACCCATGATCCTGGAGGGCCATACTTCGTCGAGAGAAAGCGCATGCCGGAATACCCTGATAGCACTGTTGGATTCCGTAAATGGCAGCATACGACTGATAAGCATTCCAGTACTCTGTACGGTATCCCTGACGGCAAGTAAGCAACAAAGAAATGCCCGTGATCTTGACAACGCCTACCATACACCTACGAATTCCACCTTAACATCCCGTGAAAAGGTCTTCTTGAATCCAGCAGCAAGCTTGATTCCTTCCTTATCACTGCGTTTGTATGCCTTGTATGCAAAGTCGACTTGTTGAAGGTTATCCCTCGGCAATAGTCCGACCTTCACGACGTCAATTAAATTTCGTGGACGACACTCTTGGCTGCACGAATTACCTTGTGTAACATTCCAGCCAACGCGCGAGCAGTGTATGCTCCACGAGAGAAGCCTTATTTCGGATTAGCAGCAAGCTTAGTCGAGACAGTGCATTACCTACCAAATAAGCAGATTCTGTCTCCGGGACGATAGTTATCCATGAGGTACTTGTAACCAGCCATTACATGTGCACCCAGATACCTACATGTCATCAATTGCAGATTCTTACGGATCATAGGTGCACCTACCAAGCGAATGCTTCATCCAGAATTGATGCCAACCTGGTCCATTGCGGTGAAACAACTCCGGGTGCAAAATATGTGCCGACCCCTGCCTAGATTTCACTAGAGTCGGACTCGGGAAACCCAGACGGCAGAACTAGCAAACGCACTTGATAATAAGCCACTTGTTGGTCCGGAAAGTCTTTGCTGAGGAGGCCAAAAAATTTAACCACATTGGTATTCTATCCTCGTTGAGCTATGGGCCTGTTTGGAATCGATCATCTTCATAGAAGGACATACCGCAGAATTATACTGTTGGTTAGTACCATCAAAGCAAAGCACGATGGTACGAGGTGGTCGAGAAGAATCCTTGGACACGTCGCTCGATCTTGCGTCTGACATGGTGCGCTACAGAGTTAAGGATCACGATGCGAAAGCCTCTGTTTGTGGGTCACACGGTGTGTCGCCGGAGACCGCTTCAATGAGTGTTCTTAGCGAGAGAACGTTGTCTGAGAATGATGGTCACAAATCTCGTGGGTACCAGGGAGGCTTTTTGTAGCATGCCTGGCAAGATATCGATCAATCTGAGGCTCAGCTGAGCGGTGATCGGTGGCGACCGCGACTGAATGTAGTACAGGAATGGAGCGAGTCTCAGACATCAACGCGGCTCAGGCTGTTCGGTAAGGGCGCCGCTTCGTCCTGCACTGTCAATTCCCCCGCTGCCATAGTCACATGTTAAATCTAGATCAGTCAACTGTGGCCACCTGCTTGGCTTCCAGTATCGGCTGCAACATCTACAAGACAGGTGTGTAACGTTATCGCTTGAGTACTGTACCACATGGCATGGGCCATTTGAGGGCGTGTGATTGGGGGATGGCTGGCAAAAAAATGGAAATTAAGGGTTTGGGCTACTAAAAAAGAAAACGAGCGCAGCCCACCTACCTATTTGAAGCTTGTGCATAACTGGCGGGCTAATGATCCGGGGACTAGATTAAATTTGGTGCCATGAAAGGCAACTCCTACCATCTATAGGCCAGGGCAAAATCTCCTCTAATGGGTCAGCGTTTCAAACACTCGTTTTTGTCGGGCTGTATCTTAGCTATAGCAGGTCAAGCTCACGGCGGCTCCTGCGAGAGGAGGGCGACATCTTATGTATACCTCTGACGCCACCGTCACGCGTTATTCTTTACCATAAATAGCGTATTTTGTCGCGCGAAATTCTTTTTGGCTGGACGAATTTAATTCCAAGGGAGGACTCCGAACACCATTGCAGCAGGACATACGCTGTGATAAAACATTCACAGCGCTCATTAGCTGATGTCGAACGAAAATGGACACTGTTCCCTGGCTATAGGCGCACCATCGTGAACACCCATTGTCTGACGTTGCCAAGGTTTTGCGGACTTCGAGGCTGCCAGTGCAGTGGAACGCGACGAGGTGGCAAGACGGAATGCGGCAGTGTTCGTGAGCGAGAGAAGAAAAAAAAAGAGAAATGTTCGCTTGCACTGGACCGCGATGCAAACCCCCGCAACAACATCCATGATTGAAACCAACGTAGGTACAGCTTTTCGTTACCATCAGCCACAGCTCATACCGCCGCCAACTGTGACATTGAAACCTTCCAATTTGCCACCTTCGCTGGCGATAGTGATGAAGCCGATGTTACTGGCAAAGACGTCAATGTTTTTGTGAGGGGGACTGAAGGAAATAGACAGACCTTGCGAGGAAGCTCGCCATATATCGGCTTCAAGTCCTTGATAATCGCCAGCCACCATTGTCTTATCAAGCCAGGTTCTGGACAGCAAGTGGTTGCTAATAAGTTTAAACTCATAAACACGGGGGTGGAGCCCCGAGAACGACGGGATAGTGGAGCAGACCGCGCAACGTACCGATTAACGTCACTACACACAGCCAGGGTATCCATCATCGGTTCGCTTGATAACACCGTGGAACTGGAAGATAAACCTCGTGGTGATTTTTAGTATGCCGTCACCATGTTCGTTGGACACTGGTCCATCCGCAACCATTGCTCTGGTATACAAACACTGCGTGACGTGCACACACGGATCGATTGGAGGACATGACTACCGAAGCTTTCGCACCATCCGACACTTAGCTTACCAAGCTCCACGAAATCTGCCAGCAGGACGACCGGGACATTAGTGAGGAATATCAGGCTCAGGGAGCCGAGCCAGCCTATGGCTTCACCCTGCGCGATGGTACCACGAAAGTACTCGGTGGATGTTTTGATATCCTCGTTGGTGATCGGCTCGGGCTCAGCTTCCGTAACCTAGACGCTGTCGGCGCCCAGGGCCTTCCAAACCTTGGGTTCCCAGCTCTTGTATCCAGTCTCGGGTACATCGGTGTCTTGATCGTCTTCCAGGCCGAGTTCAACAAAGCATTCACCCCCGAGCTGCTCTAGGCGCAAGTCAATGTCCTTGCCGGGCTTGCTGTGATAATGAAAGTCTTCAGGTCGAGACCAGTAGTAGCTATCCCCGAGGCCAAAGACGGTGTATCGCAGCTTGGGAAAAAGGTTTTTCACTGTGGAGCGGAGCAGCGTTCAAGGCCCTGAAAAGTTGGTGTCCATTTTGAGGCGGTTCACCCTGACCGGCGACGGAGGTCACGAATGTAACATATTCCTCTTGTGCGAGGCTTTGGATCGTCATCGGATCGGGGGTCCCGATGGTGACCGACATACCTCTCGCCTTGCGTACGAAGACTCGTGCTTTGGAACGTGGACCGAAGCGTGCGACGAGGAAAGAGCCCCGTTTTGGAGGTGCAAGGGGATGTGAGGGAAGCGTTGTTCGTGGTATGAACAAGTTCGAGCAAATTGGACTGGATGACTTGCTCGACGTTAGTGAACCAAATGCTCTGAACGGATACCTGTGAGTGAGCCTGGCGCTCCTGCAGTGCGTCGACGATGTCGAGATAAAATGGTGTCCATTTCGTGCTCGAACGGTGGAGCTGCTCAAGTACGAGCACACGAGAAGCTGAGAGGGGAGTAGCCCGAAGAAACCGAACGAGACACCGTCGATTGCGAAAACAACCTACAGCTCTTGCAAGATAAGTCATTCACTCGTTTGGATGAGTGTAGCATCGCTGTTACATTCAGGAAGGAAAGGAAGAGCAAGACGCGTCGCGAACGCGTTGGCTTTCAACAATCACGATCATGTTGGTCGGGTAGTACGTCATCAGCCCATTAATATGGGTTTGGGAACGACTGAGTAAAATCAGTCGTAACTCATGGAGCTGGACAGTGCACTGTGAATTGAGTATCTAGAGTGACATGGAGTGTATACTTTTGGGTGGGTTGGGAGGCTGAATCTTAATGTCCATTCAGCAGTACATTCATGTTTGGAATAGCTGCGGTAGGCTCAGTTATTCTCGAAAAGGAAAAAGAAAAGTGGGACCCTTGATACGTTGCCAGTTGGCGGGACCACCTGAGTGTCCAGGATTTGACGAACGCCGTACAGATAAATGATGGTAGCTATCAATCTTGGACTGCTTCGCTATCCAACAGGCTAGCATAGCTTGATCATCTCCAACTCTTCAACCAGTGTTTGGTGGCGATAACCAAGTCGGATGTCTGGCACGTTTGTCTACGTGGACGGTGGAGCATCATTTCCGGTCAGCGAAATATCACCGACATGTTTCCGTCATCGATTCACCTTGTGGATATCATTTCCAGCAGCTCCAGCACGGTACCATTCTTGACCTATCCAGTGACGTTTCACTTCCATTTCGAACCCACTCTGTACAACGGAGTTACGGGCCAGTTCGGCAAGCGAGCTTTGGGGGAGCTTGTATATCTATACACCGTGGTATGACGTGAGATATCCCTTATTAGAAGCTGTGCAAATCCCACATGAGCAGCCACACTATATTCCTCTAGCAGAGGCTCCTGTGGGCATAGCAACATGCATCGGTTTTAAGTCAACGGGATAGTAACGGTGACGCACCTTGGTGAAATGAAATTGGAGGGGGTCATCAGTACTCAAGCTTACGTTCAACCCGGTCTTGAAAAAATCTGGAAGTGGGTTCCGCTCATATGTGAGGAATAACGCGTTGTTACTCAAAGGGCTCATCGCGAGACCAATCTGCCTCAAATAGAAAAGGTATTGCAATGCTGGAACCTTGCGAAGAAGTATACCGTGAGAAATCGAGTGAGATGTGAGGAAAGCCGCGGTGAGATGGTCCGTGTCGCCTGCTTCCCCAGCATGGGGTCGGAGGACGAACGTGTCTGTCGTGAGAAGTAGGAAAAAGTAAGATCATAGCCAACAAGCTAACGTACTGAAACCTCGTGCCTGCCGCCACTGGTTGAGGCTGGCCATGTTGGCATACATGTAATAAATCCTAACACAGAACAGAGCTCCAGACGAACAGGAAGCGAGAGTTCGTGGGTTGACTCACCAGTACGAGAAGGGCGGATTCTGTGTGGTGTCCCAGAGACGAGGGTACGGGAATTTGCGATGGATTCGGCGTTCCGCCTTTGACTCGTCGTCCACACTATCAAAGCCGATGACGCGCTGCAAGAAAACGTGGAGTTCTGGGTGCGATGTCGGATCTTTAGTGACCTCAAATAACGGGCGGAATACACCTGAACAACTTCAGACCTAGGACATGAAACTCTGGGATCGGCAACCTACTGATCACAATGTCCTCGAAAGTCCTAACCACGCCATTTTCTTTATAAACATTGTACAGCCGCGGTACTTGGATGAGCCAGCGAACGTTGTGCGAGAATAACTTGTTGTCGACAACCCATTTGGCTAACTTGTCCCATTCGTCTACCGATCTCCCATATATGCTAACTCGCCACTCGCAATACTGTTCAAGTATGAGTTTAATCGGAGAATATGCCGCTAGCATGCTTACCTGGTACTTGCTTTGTTCTAAATCAGTCATCACCTCTGCAGAATGATTAGCGATCCGACCCGATCGTGTGTGGAAGGAATGCCACCTTGAGTCAATTCAGCAAAATAGCGTCCATCAATACGATTATCGATCTTCAGAAATATTTCCCGAAGCCTAGATTCTCCGATGGGGTTGTATTTGAGATTGAACTTATCAAACCGGTGGAATGAGTCTTGGTGGGCGTGCATATCGAGCGTGTCAATGGAAAGATCGTAGGCACTCAATTTAAGGGACTGGAAAACTTGCTCAAGCGTCAACTCGGTGCCATCACGAAATATGACTATATCCTGAAGGGGGGTCGATGTTAGGTCCACGATCCAGTAGGTGTAAGCGAGACATACATGGGGACTACGTTTCATCTTTGCCTTGATGAATCGTAACAGATGTTTCTGGTTCATGCAACTAGCCAGGTGTACGTGGGTATCCACTTTACGTACGTTGTAGAAATCCCTGGAGGCACTACTGTCAATGACACGAGATAAGTCTACAACTTATTCTGACCTGTGAGGGACGCTCTGGAACATGAAAATAAGCACGGAACTACCCGCGAACAACATCACCCACTTTCATAGCTGCCAACTCTTGGGATTCATTGAGTAAGTTGTGCATCTCGAATTTACTTGCTAAGTATTTGAGTCTCCGATACGCTATGCTTTTGGTTGGGCCATCAGATATGACCCCAAGAACATGGTCGAGATCGACGAAATATTCCCTGATGGATGGAATATCAAACAATGGTTTCTCATCTGAGGTTCGTGATGTATTATCAGCTGCATTAGTATGGAAGAATTCCCATGCGTACCCGCCGCGGTAGAATACACCTGGTACACGCCCTTGTCGTCAATCCTGAATTCCCAAGGGTGCGAGTCCGGAATTTGGCAGTTTGAATACTCAAATTCCTCCTTTTCTGTAGTGGTATGACCGTCGGCGGCTGGAACGTCGTGCTCTGCGGTGAAATGCCAATGGGGGGGTGGAGGTTTAGGGTATATTTTCCATGGCTTGTATGGACTCTCAGCGACCCTGGCGTTGGCGAAGTCGACATCGGGCCGTATACCGGCTACGCCTGCAAAGCCCTCAGGTATTCCATTGAAGTGACCGTCATGGTCCCTAGGGTTGTCGCCGAGTCTCTGAAGGGACTTGGCTATATATTTGTCGCGTAGCTCGAGGCAGTGTTGAAACAGCTTAAAGGTGCGTGCCATCTCAGGGGTGATGGAGGGTTGCACTGAAATATTGTACTTCAGTTGTCTCTTAGTATTCGGATCTATACAGAAATCCGCACGTTGTACCTGCGGCTCACTGCGCGCTTTGTCTTCGTCTTCGATGAAAGGGGTTGTACTACTCTGTTGTTCGTTGGTTTGCAAGGCCTCACGGATTGCAGAGATCCCGAAGGTCCCTGCAACTGATGCAGGGCCATCGGAGATGACGGTAGGGACGTCAGTCGTGTGGCGATGGGCCAATTTCTTCTCTTCGATCTGGATGTATTCTCCAGCTCTGATTGGACATTACTAGCGATAACATACTTGCTGCAGACTCTTTTCGTCATTGTAGCCGTAAAAACCGTCCCTGGACTCGGGAGTCACGAGTCCAGAGTTGGATTCGACATCATTGGCAGAGCTTGGGGTCTGTAGAAAGATTTCGGGCGTATCACTGCTGATGATCTTTGCTGTACCGTCAGCCATGATAAGGTGTTGGTCTGCTCGACGAGACAGTGACTCCGAACATTGAAACAGGAACGATGATGATGTGTATTTGGCCGTCGCTAAAGTAGTCGAGCTTAACCGGATAAGGACTTCGTGGACTCGGGGTAGATAAGTCAAGCCATGGTGCACAAAACACTTGAAGACGACATATCTGATGTCTAGGAAATGGTAGGACGGCGAGCTGTAGTCAAGAAGAAATACGAACAGGGCTTCAATGACCAGCGCATCCCCTCGGATAATGAAAAATTATATTTTTTTATTTTACATTTACATAATAAAATAATAATAATTTGCTGATAACAAGGTTATTATATCAGGGAGGCTAATGGATCCTCACTGGATCAAATTCTTCTTTTACGTCTATCGTGTTCACTGCTGGCGACGAAGAGCTGAGGCGCAGACGAACCTTTGAGCACGGGCGACGCGATCTACACGATGGGCAACACAACCTCGAACGCGAACCACAATCGGCCATCGCCAGTTCTGACAGGGCAAATCGATCCACCGAGTCGCAGACAGCCCCAGCCCCATTCGCCCTCTCCGAACCCTAATCAGCCCCACCGTTCCCTGCGCACGAAGAAAAAATCCCTTGAACTACCAGACCTTGCGCTTCTTTCTCTGACTCCTGCGCACTCCCACCACAATTCCGCCAATTCATCCCCCTCATCAGCCTACCGTCGGGCACCGAGAACTACTTCCCCAATCCCGATCCCGATCCCAGTTTCTAACAATGGCACCATGAACAATGCCTCAAATACAGGTACTTCCCCTCGTGGAAGACAACCAAATGTAAAAGTGAATCTCGCGCGGGAGAACGATACGTCCAACTTTTCATCAGATTTGCTCCTGGAGCAGCCACCGTCTACTCATACTCCGGTTCCTCGCCATCAACATCATCCCCGCAATCGCGGTAGCCCTTATTCCCGAGGCGCCCCTCTCCAATATAGTTCTACACATTCAATCACTTCACGTGGCCAAGCGGCCGCGCAACCCCGCATGCAAGAGCTCTATGCGGAGAGCCAGGTTGAAGTATCCACGCATCCTGATCGACAAGAGTTCATCCAGGAGACAGTCCATTCAACGATCCCCCTCGCGCTACACAAGGCTGAGGAAGAACTTGCGGCCGCCACCTACAGTCAAGTTGAGCTTGGTCAACCTGCCTCTAATCTTCCTTCGGATGACTCAAAGGAACCTGTGAACGTCAAAATCACTTGGCATGGGGGCGGGAAATCTGTCGTCCTTGCCCGTGCAGGTGACAACAACTGGAAGGGCCGTCAACAAATGGAACCGGAGTGCGTTTATCTTGATCGATTTGCTCGTCCGTCTGACCCGCACCATAGTGGCCCCCCTGCGGATACATCGTGGTCTGCATGGGTCTCGCTCATGCCTGGAACGCACCATATCCGTTTCATTGTTGATGAACAATGGCGCTTGGCCGACGACCTGCCAACAGCTGTAGATGACGAAGGGAGCTTGGCAAATTACGTTGCAGTCCCAATTTCTGGTTTGACGCCGCCTCATCTCGTCTCTGTCCCTGTTGTACCTCCGAAGCAGCCCGTTCATCCAGTGCATTCGTTCTGGTCCACTACAACCTCCACCCAAGGCTCCACGATCGACATACCTTCCTCTTCAGATGCCACGAGATCATCGTCCAAGTGGACAGATGAAATCCCTCCCGAACTTGTCGCTGCTGCTCGTGAGGAAGAAGCTTACCTTGCTTACACGGCTGCTGCAGAATACGATCAGTCGGGCTATCCCAACACTCACCAACAAGTCCCTGCGCCAAATATCCCTCCAGCTCCAGTCCTTCCTAGGCACTTGGACAAACTCATTCTGAACGCTAAAGCTGGACAACCCCCTCCGCCCAGGGGCAGCCGCGAGCGGGAGCGGGAGAAGGAGCGGGAAAGAGAACGAGAACGCGAGCATAGGCGGAAGCAGGGACGATCGCTACTCGGCATGACTAGTACGCTTGCACGGGACATCTACAGGGAGGATAAAGCCGGGGAGGATGAACATCCTCCCATCCCAATCACCACTGCGAGCGGGACGGATGTAACCCACCTTGCACTTTCATCGCAAGCGCACACTCGACTCGGACTAGATGGACCGGGGTTGTCAGATGATGCCAGCGTGTTGGCTGTGCCATCCCATGTCGTACTTCATCACTTGAGTACAAGTGCGATCCGTAATGGCGTACTCGCTGTTGGGAACACGACGCGTTATCGACAGAAGGTATTTATACTGGTCTCTGCGAACAGCATGGTCACTCACGGATGTTTTAGTATCTCACCACGATTTTCTATAAGCCTACATGAGTCGTACGACTGTGATCGGCATGGCAGTGCGCAGGACGTCGCTAGAAGCCGCGTTTCGGGAGACTTACAATCACGCCATTCATCTGCTTATTTATCCGTGCAATTACTTAGTTGGTCGTTTCTTGGGATATTGCCTTTAGATTCTCCCTGATACAACCATGATATATGTGGAAGACCAAACACACATTCACCCATGACTATATGCTCATATTTCTCACAACGCAGACACATGGTCGTTGCGTGTATGCGTGCATGTACCTTGGTTCACCTGCTGTGCTAGGTTTCGTTTCTGCTTCGTCTGTATGTCGTTCCATGATCATGATAATTGTAGCCATCGACATTCTTAGATTATGATATCCATTGCCCAGCCAAAATTATGATATCTTATGGGCATAAATCACACCATTGATCGATGATAAGATCTGGGAACGGGTGGGGACGAAAAAAGAAAGAAAAAAAACATCAACTAATTTGTTCTCAGCGCCGAGGATAACAGGCACACTACAGGTAGTGTGTAAGACTCAGTTTGATCACAACCCTCGAGACATGAATAACTAAAGTAGAGGCGATGATCATGAAAAAAACTAAGAAAAGCGAAGCGCGAAAACATTTTTAAACTCCAATTTGAAATAAATAAAAAACCAATAGCCCACCGCGAGGGTCGAACTCGCAGCCTTCAGATCACAGCAGGGATCAACACCCGCCTTAAAAGTCTGACGCTCTGGCCGATTGAGCTAGGCGGGCCTGTGAGTTACTGGCGTCGCGAAACATTATGAATGGACTTGCAGTTCGCTTCTGATCTTCTTATGGATGACGCTCAAATTTACCTGCCCTGCCCTGCCCTTGTCCCAAACCCACTGGTCTCCGAACACACGTTGTAAACACGGCGTTCTCTTCCTCCCAGACATCTATGCTGCAAGGGCACCGATCGGATTACTACACGCAAACGGCGTTCGACTCGGTATGAAGCTGTTAAAAATAAAACCCAACACGCACCCTATGACTTTGCGGCGATAAGACGTTTCGTCCTCGTGCAGCTGAAGCACTGTGGTTCATTACCGCCCATCATCTCGCTAGCAATGGAAGACAGTGGTCGCATCGGCTACGACACCTTGTCGCATTCATATCGACAGGATGATGATCCCTAGTCAATCACACTCGGTGGAAAGATTGGCTAGTGGTGACCCTATCTTCCGTCAAGGGTACACGCGTTCTCGGTTTGAGATGCGGACCCGGCATTCCTGCAGCGCGAACGCCGGAAAATGCAGACACCACGTAGTTGGAGTTGACATCAGTGCCGTGCAGGTTAACCGAGAATTGAAGCAGCTCGTTCCCGAGGGGCGGTTTTTCAGGGCAGATATCGCCGAGATCGTGACCGGTTCCGTTGAAGGAGAGGTGCGGAATGCCATGCTGAACAGTGTCCCATTCGACATCTGGGAGCATTTTCACGCCGATCCATATGCCCGTCAAAGATCAGGCCGCACTGATCCAACACCTCGGAAATTGGGTGAAGGCTGGTGGGTATTGCATGGTAACTGTCGGTATAGCAGCATAGACCGGAAAGGTGATGGGATGCGGCCGGGAGGTGGACTAGATACCCGTATGTGGTCATAGATTTCTTTGGAGAACTATAGGAAGCGGGCTAAAGGTGGAGGGTTGGAAATTTTCAGGGACGAACATGTGCCCGATGTCGATGAGCAGTCGGAAGGGCAGTTTCTGCTCCGGAAGAAATGTATGTAAACAGCACCCCAGCAGAGTTCATGCACGAATCCCTCGTGTCTGAACAAAGTATTTTAACATGCACCTTCCTGACAGCCCCAATCCTGGACGAACCATCGGAGAGACATAAAAATTAACTGACGTAGCATGGAGATGAAGTCATGAAAATTAATTCACGGTGAGTAGAAGTGCGTCAGGAATTCAGTACTGGTCAACGAGGGTGCGGTCCTACTTGCTGTGCCATTCATAGGCGGGAACTACATGCCTGCCGTGCATACATAAGTCACCCTGCGTTGCAAGAGTAACGGGTGTCCGCGTGGTCAGTGCAACCACGAAGCGAAAAATGTCAATACTGGTAAGGATTCGACGTACTGCGATTTCGACGGCCCGTAACTCACTTGTGAGATTCTGATCCAGGAACTGTTTCGAAAGTTCGTTGCTCTGGCGATAGAATTGGTAACACAACGCAGGATATGGAAAGAAACGGGGAAGAGGCGTGATCACAGCGACGCCCAGTGCGCAGAGTTTCCGAGATCATGGTCGACACGAGCAGAGAGAGAGTGGCAGGAGATGGACTACATGTTCAGGATCAACCGGAGACAGTTGGGAGGGCAAACGCAGTTGCAAGGGGCGCAGATACCATATCACTGGCAGACACCACCCAAGGTAAGAGCAACGGCGGTCCAAGGAACCGTATCTAAACTGACCTGAGTTTGTAGTATCAGCTGTATCAGCATGAGGAGGCGAGTATGCAGCGCACGGCAAAAAGACGGGTCATGATTGTCAGCAATCCCGACCCCACCGACGATAGCGAAGGAGAATTCGAAATGATGACTCGGAAGTGATTTTGTGAGGCGACAACGCTGTTCGTGCGCATCTGAGTGATAAGAGCGTTGACAATCCTGACAGATTTTTCTAGTCGAGCGCCTGCTGATCATTTCGAGCTGTCACTTGTCTACTCATTGACTTCTGTCACGCTTATCGTGTCCGTTGAGGTACCGGGGATTTGATTGGCAGAAATGATGCGCCCTTCGACAGATGTGGGGAACGAGTGATGTACTGTCAAGCCAGCATTTGAAAACTAGCACGATTAATAGCTACAGATTGTTTTGTGTCGAAGGGGTATAGAAGTAAGTTCATGAAGCTGATTGGCTTTCCGGCCCTCTCCGTTCAAGTTCACACCACGGTAACGTCATCGAAATTTGTTGTAGACCGTCTCGCACGGTCACCGCAGGACGTCCACGCTAGTATTTATCTTTTCGTCCCCTCTGAGATGTCCAGAATCGCCCAACGTCTCTTTTCGTCCTCTTTGCGCCTTCCTACGCGCGTTAATTTAAACACAGCTGCCCGCTCATCTCGCGCCGCGCTCACCCGGCGCATGATGAGCTCTGAGTCGCACGCGAGTCACGGCGGGAGTGCACCGAATGATACACCATGGATAGTGCGTTTCGCCGCCAGTGTTCACAAAGTGAAATTACTTAACGTATTTCCCCTCCGCAGATTGGGTCTGCGTTGGTGTTCGGTCCTCTGGTGCGTACACACGGTAGATGCGCGCATTCTTTCTTCAGACCCACCTGTCATACATAGTTCCTGTACCTTGTGTCTCCGTCGGCGCGCAAAAGCTCTCATGAACACCATGAGCACAAAAACCACCGTGTACGTGACAACTTGATTTCAATATCCGTAACACGGTTTAACCATTTGTAGCAGGATGAGGACAAGCATGCTGTACGTGGCATTAATTCATTCACTGATTTGCCTGCGGTGACGTCGGTCCTGTTTCCGTAGCAACATGTCGAGTCTCATCAGGATGTTACCCCCATTGCCGATGATGAGGGCACTGAGGTGTCTGGACAGGAGGTCAAGGAATCGATGGAAAAGGCCTTTGTGAGTCATGACATTGTATTTGTCTCGTATGCTGTTTATTTTGTTAGGAAGCCGACTCTCCAAAAGACGCCCAGAAACGCGAAGAAGTAGCGAAGGTGGAGATGACTACGGAGGAGAGCTCGGCTACCGAAGCACAATCCCAGGCGGAGCCACCAACGGATTCAGAAGCTACTAGTACGTCCGCACCGGAGTCTGCGCTAAGTCCAACCCCGTCCACACCTGACAAGGTTGACGAGGCAACCCATGCGGCAAGCGACGAAAAGGCCCGAGCACCGCTGTAAGTACATCTGGCTTTTGGTTTGGCGAATGGAGTGACCAAGTAATCACCCGGGCGACACAAGTGAACCCGCAGCGGAGTCAAAAGCTTAGGAGGAGTACTAGATGTTAGATTTGCAGGCCCATGCATAATTCATAAGTGTATGGCATCCGTCTTTGCCACTGTCTAAGCATGTCGAGCTGAGATTGAGAATTGAGATTAAACGGTGATGTTTGCTTACGTGATCAAATGCCAGTGGTTTCCAAGACGCCGCGTGTAAGACAATGAGACGATATGAATGGCTGAGGGCCAAGCGTCCCTGCTGTCCAGTCAAGGTCTCCAAAGTTCGTTCTGTTCTTCGAGTTTTGTTGCTTGACGCACAGAGCTCACCATCACTCGTTTCACCCACCATTCGCTTGCGATGCTTGCCGTTTTTGTACTGGTATCTTTGTTCTTTGTCGCCGATGTCTGCTTATCTGGCCCAATCATCCGCAAGACCTTGGATGGCGTCGCATTGACTGCGATCCCCCACACACCACTATCCAGAAGGGACTCAACCAAATATGTCGTAGCCCACTTTATGGTCGGAAACGCCTATCCGTACACCGAGCAAAACTGGTTGTCCGATATTTGCCTTGCCCACGAGAATGGCATCGATGGTTTCGCGCTCAACGTGGGAAGCGATTCCTGGCAACCTCAGCAGGTCGCAAACGCGTCAGTGCCTATGATGCATTCTTAACTTAGGCTCATGCTCGACCAGGTACCAAGCCGCACAGCAATCGGGGACGGGCTTCAAGCTCTTCTTGTCGTTCGACATGACGTGCGTCGTCCGCTGTTCACTCTGGTGCTGTCTCCATGTCCACCACTAGATCTCTCCCTTGTGGCAGCGCCAATGACGCCGCTACGCTCCGAAATTATATCACGACATACGCCTCGCATCCCAACCAATTGATCTACAACGGTCGTGTTTTGGCCTCAACTTTCTCTGGAGAATCCTGTCAGTTTGGTCAAGGTTCAGTTCAATCAGGATGGTCGACGCAGTTTTTGCAGCAGCTGTCGGGAAATGATGCTGTCTACTTTATCCCCTCCTTTTTCGTAAGCACGTCTGCTTTCCAGAGTTTCAGTGGCGTGATCAATGGAATGTTCAATGTAAGATTGATGAACCGTCGTGCTGTCTGTTACTCTAACACACTTTTTTTTCGTTCCAGTGGAACTCTGGGTGGCCCACACAAGTCACAGCAAGTTCTATAGCCAGCTATGCAAGTGGTGTGCTTGATTCGCTTTCAACTTATGTCGGGACTACGACATCCGACGAAGAATATATCGATGCCTTGAGTCCTATGGGCGGATCTTACATGGCTGCTGTATCCCCTTGGTTCTTCACACACTACAGCCCACAGACTTACAATAAGAACGTGAGTTACCTACCACCAACGACAGATCGGTTCCAACCCTACCTGATTTTTAGTGGATATATCTGAGCGATGACCATCTATATGCGGAGCGCTGGGAATACCTGATTGGGATCCGCAGCCAAGTTGATATTGCCCAGGTCATCTCTTGGAACGATTTCGGGGAATCTCATTACATCGGTCCCATTGAAGGTGCACAACCAAATAGTCAGGCATGGGTGAACGGGTTTGATCATACTGGTGAGCTTTTCTACATTCTCTAATCTGTTTCTCAGCGCTGAGAATGCTGTCTACCAGGCTGGCTCAATATGACATCATACTACGCTACCGCGTTCAAGACGGGAACGTACCCAACCATCTCAAAGGACCAGGTTGTTATGTGGTCTCGTCCCCATCCAGCTCTCGCCACTGCACCCGATCCAGTCTCTCGACCCAGCAATTATCAGATTGTGAGTTCTTTTCTCGGCGGTCATGCCATCTGGATCTGAGTTATTTCTCGATCGCGATAGACACAAGACAAGGTTTGGGCGGTTGTTTTCGCGACTTCTTCTGCGACTGTCACGCTTTCGACGTCATCCACTGAGTCACAGACATTCCAAGTTACAACTGGAGTGACAAAGCTTTCAATACCTATTAACGCTGGCGGTTTTATGAAAGCAGTGCTGCAAAGGAACGGTCAAACAATCATTGACCTTCAGCCCGAGAGTTTCAATTTCAACCCCTCACCACCTTCGTACAACTTCAATGCTTTCGTCGCTTCTTCAACTTGATATGTGCTAGATGCACAAGGGAATTTCAGGTGGTTTCATGGGATATGATTCTGTATCAATAGGTAATTGGTGTTGGAAATCATACCTACACTTGCACGTACTTAGCTATTATTTCTTTACCTTCCTTTTTCGTCGGTGCCTTCGACGCTTCCCTCCAGTTCTTCTATGCTACGACTGGAGGTAAGCTTATACCTAGTCGGGTCCATCTATTAGTTGGTTTATAGGTGTAGGTCTGAGAAAAAAAGATTGTCCTTGGATTTACAGTATATCAATATTATCAATACCCAACATTACACTTAAGCTTATGTAACGAGTGTAGCTCGGCCAGTTTCACTACTATCTTGCATCTACCGCGGGTTGAAGGAGCACTCACGCTGAATACTGAACATTGATCGGGATGCAACCAGTTCGAGAGAGGTATAATGCCAGGGCACGCCAGTCACGTCCGGGATCACTCAAGAAACGTAAACGGCTTCAACATGCACCTACTCCGTCAGCAGAGACAGCAGACCCCAATGCAGAAATCCTCGCTCCGAAATCCCGAGAACAGAAAGAAAAGGAGAGGAAGGAGAGACTCGTCCAGGAGGTGAGTCGCAAGTATCGTGACGTCGTGTATCTCATCGGCGTAGCTTGCAGCACAATCAGAAAGCAAGGTGTCAAGTAAGAGGAAGAAGAGATTAGAAAAGTATATTGTGAGACACAGCTCCTTTCTCGATACGTTTCGCTGATGTATCTTTTGATAGGACAAAAAACTTAGACAAGAGGAGAGGATGTTAATCTTCGAGAAACTGGCGTATGGACACCTTCGTGCTCTTTAATCATTCACTCAATTTTACAGTCAGACTCAGGCGTCCATACCGACTTTGGAGCTGCAGTCCTCTTCGACATTAGGGACAGGAAAGGCGGTCTCTCATCGCGAACGATTGAACAAAACTGAAGATATAGATGTTCGGCGTCTCATGGACGGTAGATCCAACACACGAAGGCGGCGCAACAATGATTTTTCTGTCGCGGATCCCACTGACACCGAGAACGAGGATGCCGCACTCGATGTGATGGGTTCTGATACCGCTAGCGTCGATTTACTGAGCGCTGCCGCTCTAGACCAAGTCCAGGTTGTGGACATGTCCGTCAGCTTAGCTGCACCGGAGAAATCAACGCAGTCTACTATTGTTGGCGGCGCCCTTAGACGAAATTCAGATGGTACTTCCATGGCCCCTCGCATCGTCACAAGAAAAAAGATTGGTCAAAAGGTTAGTCGGTCGATGATTTGCAGTTCGCGACCTCCTTATATTACCTTAGGCAGGCTTTCGACGGTGGTCAAAGCAACCTGCGCAGCCAGACCCCGACCTCAAGTCTGATTCGTCATTCGATAGCTCAGATTCCGCGAATGACACGAAAGAAGATGAAAATGACGAGGCTGAATCCCTTTCGGGGTCGGCATCAGGCAGTGATTCAGACCACAGTAGTTCATCTCATGCAGAGACCAATACTACTTCTGTGAAGCGCCCAGGTTTCAAGACATGGGCAATGAAGCAGCTCTCCGCGGTCAAGGGCTATGTCACCCCCATCAATGAATCACCCACTCACCCGGATCCGATCCAAGATATTACCGAACAACCTCCAAAACGACGCAAGGTTTTGCATCCACCTCACGATTCCATGATGCGTGGACCGCTTGGAGAAGACATAAAATTGCCCGCCACTGCGCTGGCAGAGCATCTATCGAGAGAACCTCAACAATCGTCCAGTTCGTCCTCCGCTGAAAAGAAAGCCAAAGTTGTTTCGGTCACGCGACCCACAGACGTCGAAGAAGCCCGGTTGATGTTACCTATCATAGCAGAGGAGCAACCCATTATGGAGTCTATTTTACTCCATCCCGTCGTAATCATATGCGGCGAGACCGGTAGTGGAAAAACTACACAAGTACCACAGTTTCTCTACGAGGCAGGGTTCGGGGATCCCAATGGAGGTGTGCGGAGCCTAAGCTGAGCGAGGACATGCTAACATATATCTTCTAGATAATCCTGGTATGATCGGGGTGACACAACCCCGACGAGTCGCAGCGATTTCGATGGCCACCCGTGTTGCACACGAACTGTCTCTAACCTCGTCACGGGTTTCCTATCAAATCCGATACGACGCGACCGTATCTCCCTCAACTATGATTAAGTTCATGACTGATGGTATTCTGTTGCGTGAATTAGCCACTGACTTCTTACTATCCAAATACTCTGTCATCATTATTGACGAAGCTCACGAGCGAAGCATGAATACGGACATACTCATCGGTGTATTGAGCCGTGTCCTGAAGTTGCGAGAGCAAATGTGGAAGGACAAGAAGGACGGTGTAAAACCCCTGCGCCTGGTCATAATGTCGGCCACCCTCCGAGTCAGCGACTTTGCAGAGAATAAACTTCTCTTTCCGTCTCCTCCTCCAGTGATCAGCGTTTCCGCACGCCAGCATCCGGTGACGATCCATTTCAACCGCCGAACACCCTCAGACTACGTCAAGGAAGCGATCAAAAAGACTGCTAAGATTCATTCTCGCCTACCCCCAGGCGGCATCTTGGTCTTCTTGACCGGCCAGAACGAAATATCAGGTGTCTGTAGGGCTCTGAATGCGAGATTTAGCCCTAAAGCTATCGAAGCCCGAATGCGTAAAAGGCAGCTGGTGAATGCTTCTTCGTTTTTTAAGGACGAACCTCCGGACCCTCCAAAAACGGTCGCTGCTGCGGAAGGTATGTCGTCTCAATAGATGCTTCCTCGGAGGTAATCATTAAACAATCTAACAGTTGTCCTGGAGGCGGAGGATGTAGAATTGGGAGTCAGAAGCCAAGAATTGGCTTTAGATGTCGACGGTGACGTCCCCGAAGAGGATCCTGAAGCTTTGGATAGCGCCGACGAGGACACAGCCAACATAGAAGAGAGCGACTGTGAGTCGGATCCTCAGATCCATATTCGTACTCATGAACACATATCCCTTAGTTCCGATGCACGTCGTCCCGCTATATTCTCTTCTGCCGAGTGATAAACAGATGCGGGTCTTCGAATCACCACCACCTGGACACCGTCTGGTGGTGGTCTCAACGAATGTAGCTGAAACATCACTAACGATTCCTGGAATTCGATATGTCGTCGACTGTGGGCGAGCAAAGGAGGTGAGTTACTCCTGATCACAGACAGTATTTGTTCTCACAGGAATTATCAGCGCAGATACGATACCACAAACCGTATACAGTCCTTCCAGGTGGACTGGATATCGAAAGCCTCTGCGGCGCAAAGAGCCGGCCGAGCGGGGCGGACGGGCCCTGGGCATTGCTATAGGCTCTATTCGTCTGCACTCTACGAGCACTATTTCGAATCATTCTCACAACCCGAGATTCTTCGTACGCCTATAGAAGGCGTAGTACTTCAAATGAAGAGCATGGGCATCGATACTGTGGTGAACTTCCCTTTCCCGACCCCTCCCGACACACAGGCTTTGAAGAAGGCTGAGACGATACTGACTCATCTCGGTGCGGTGAGCAGTACACCTCTTGCATCGCCGGCAACCTTAGAAATGTCCATCGCTACGATCGGAGGCAAGATTACGTCACTCGGGAAGTCGATGAGTTTATTCCCTCTTGCTCCTCGGTATTCTCGAATGCTAGTCTCCGGTCAACAACATAGTTGTCTGCCATACGTGATCACCATCGTATCGATTATGACAGTGGGGGATCCATTCCTGCACGAAGAGGGATTAGGCGAAGGCAACGATTCGGACGATGATGGCAATGATGAATTGGAGTACATCAAGAGCGAACGACTCAAGGCAAAGGAGGTTCGCAGAACGCGTCGGAAGGCATTCTTTGGGACACAACGGGTACCGTCGGAGGAATTCTTCGCCACGCGGCGCTAACACTCCGTTTTCTAGACTCACGCTTCCTTGGGAAGGTCAACTAGCGATATCTTTCGAATACTTTCCGTCGTCGGCGCATACGAGTTCGCTGGGGGTGGTTTCCAGTTCTGCTCGGAACATTTCGTTCGACTAAAAGTATGACTTGAGAGATCTTGGTTTCGTGTCCCATTGACTGACGTGGTGTTCCAGGCCATGGAAGAGATCCATAAGCTGAGAGCCCAAATTTGCACTATTGTAAGCGCGACCTTCCCTGGCGTGGAGACGGGTCTTGCACAGCCCCTGAAACCACCTAACGAAATACAAGTTAGTTGCTTCGTTTGCTATTGGTCAGTATTACACTAAAAAATGTCTTGCAGTTGAAGGTCCTTCGCCAGTTATTGGCTGCCGCGTTCATCGATCAGGTAGCCATTCGGAAAGATCTCGTGCAAAAAAAGTCGGCCACCGGGGTTCAGTACTCGACTGCTAAAGGCGTCCCTTACAGAGCTATGGGTGTCCAGGAAGACGTATTTATTCATCCCTCGTCTGTCCTGTCACAAAGCTCTCCTCCGGATTATATTGTCTTCACCGAGATCGTTAGAACGACCAAACCATGGCTCAAAGGTGTGGTGCCATCCCAAATTTAACTGGATTTTTACCTAACAGTCCTGCAGGACTGACACTGATTAACTCGGCATGGCTGTCCACGCTCGGAAAGCCGACACTATGTACTTTCACTAAACCTGCAAAAAACAGCACAGGCGTGTTGATGACGATACCCAAATTTGGACCAGATCAGTGGGAACTACCACCAATAAAAGCTTCACAGTGATAATAAAGAATACATTATATCCTGTATAGGCAAACAGTGTAGGATGTCAATGATCTAGGTAGATGCGCCATGCGGGGGAAAGAGTGAATATGCTAAAAGATCTTGACTGTGTCGAGTATGACATCTATGGTTTGGGTTTCTTTGGGATGAAGATACTACCCTTGTCCTTCTTCGGTCGCTTATGTGGTGGTGGCATCGGTTTGCGCTCGTTAATCGACGAAGACGCTTCCTCAACAAGCGGTCTCTTCGGTAGGGGCTTTTGTGCAGAATCGCCGCTTGGGCCGCGGCGGCTTGGCCCCGCAGCGGTTTGGTCCGAAGTTAGGTTAGTTGGAGTGGAAGAAAGATTCTGTGATTGCGGTTTAGCACGAACAGATTCGACCAAGCTCTGAGGGGTGACGAGGTCTGCAGGTTCTGGAGCCTTGGGAACAGGCCGCTGTTTGTTGGCCTTTGTCGGCGAAGCAGGCCGAGCTGACCGCACGGGGGCAGGCTCTGTGAAGTAAGATGCCTCCACCTGTATGTGATACAAAGTTGGGAACACTGGTTACTGTGAATGAGGGAGTAACCTACATCAGTCAGCAATGACCTGGTTCTAGCATCGTTCACAATTTCTTTCCAATCTGCATTACTCCTCTCCAGCGTCGGAGCATTTCCAAGGATGAACAGGGAGGATTTTGCTCGGGTAAGAGCCACGTTCATTCGGCGAACATCTAGTGGATGGAAATTCAATTGCGCTTTCATTTCGACGTCCATGAACCATACCCGCTAAGAAGCCAACCGACTGCACGCCTGGGCCAGCACGTACGCACGAAAGGATGATGATGTCCTTTTCTTGACCTTGGAAGCCATCGACCGTATGGAAGTGTATCTTTCCACGAATATCATCTCCAAATCTCCTTTCAAACGCACGCTGAAGTTCGACCACCTGACCGCGATACATGGAGACAATGCCAACCCGGTAGTCGAAATCGATTGCTACGAATTCTTTGCGCAGCCTCGCGTAGAGTGCGACAGCCACTTGAACTTCCAGTACATTTTTCATTGAATGACCGATGGTCCCTTCTTCCTGGCCACGCGAGATATTGAAAAAGCGATAGCAACCAAATTTCGGATGAGATTGCCAGGGCTGTTTGGTTTTGGCGTCCATGTCGGGTCCGTCAAGTAGACGACCTTGGTAGAACAAACGGCTAGGCAGCTGACTGATTTCTGGATGCATGCGGTATTGAATACTGTTGGATCTTTGAGTAGGCCGTTCGGAAAGCCTTACACCACACTCACCTTAACAGATGGACAGCCTCTGGGCGGTGCTTTTGCAAGCGAACAAAGAGGGACTGGTTGTAGTTGAATTTACATGCCTAAAAGGGCTTATCAGGACGACAACAAGACTGCGCAAAGAGACTCATCACCTCTTGGGAGAGTACAGTCGGTGGAAGCTGTTGAGGGTCTACAGAAATAGGTCACTTCTAACATCGCACAGCGGGGGTTACTAAACTCTCACCTCCAACCATAATGCACCTTGGAGTACGAAACTTCAAGGGAATCAAAGAAGTTAATTCAACAGCTTGGGCGGCTTCATCAATGATGATCATCTCAAACTCCAACTGCTCGATCGACTCATGGCCGGATCCTGCAAGCGTTGCACAAATCACGTCTGCCTCTTGCAGAACCTCGATGCGGATTCGCCTTTTCACAGCATCTAAAGTTCGGTTGTCGGACTTTTGTTTGTCCTTCAAACGATCAAACTGCTGTGTCAGGGCCATTCGGCGAGAATTCAATTTCTTGATCTCTTCCTCGATGGTGAGTATCCTTGCAGTGTTGTTTTGAACCGTCGCTAGCTCTTCCAACTTTTGCTGCTTGGCGCGTTTGACAGATTCTATCTCCTGCCGAAGCAACGCTATTTGTTTTCCAGCGTTGTTGGAGGAATCTGGCATGTTTTCGCCGTTCATCTTCTGCTCCACGAGATAGTCTAGCGCGATATCCCGGACACTGATGTCGATGGCCTTGTCACTACCAATCCGGACTACCTTGATGGGATCTCCCCGCTTCTGAGTACCTCGGTAGCCCTCCTTCAGGCGACTGGCGACTTCATCGATTGCCGCGTTACTTGGGGCGCATAAAAGGATTTTGTGTACCGGGCCTTTATCGGCTTGCGTAGAATTCCGCCCCGCATGTATAGAAGTCGTGGCTCGAGGCCGTCGTGACAAGAAAGCCTCGACCAAACCGCATATAGTCGAGGTTTTTCCTGTTCCAGGAGGCCTTCAAAGTATTTGAGCAGTCGAGCCATCGAGACGGACAAGTTCACCTACCCTTGAATCAATCCGAATCCTTCAGCTCGTAATGAGCTAAGAATAGCTTTTGCCTGAGGCTCGTTAACACGGTAGGTTGACATTGCTTGGTCAATATCATGGTTGTCCAGGCGTGGCAGTGCGGATATGCGAGGTTGCATGATCGACTGAAAGGCGTCGTAGAAAGGAAGAGCCATCAAGGCACCATATTCGCGATGCAATGTAGCCAAGCTGCAGAAAAGTCAGCCTCCCGAATGTAATTACTGAAAGAATAACTATACCTAAACACCTTCTTCAAGCTCCAGACACTGTTGATTTGCAAACCAGGATCGATCCCATTGGGTATAAAGCACCGAAGAGTCATTTGTGCGCCAGTCTGAGTGGTACGATATGACTGTGTTTTCGCAAGGAGCGATTTCTGCCCAGAGGGATGTCTGAGCAGAACTACATCTTTTTCTGACAGATGCCAATCTTTCTGAAGAGCCTCGGATATAGTAGTCTCGAGGTCAACGAAGTCGTCTGTGAACTGCTTTGAACAAATCCTGCAATCGTATGACACCTGAGTCACTTCCTTCGACTGGACGATCTGAGCCCAGCATTCGAGCAGCAGGAGTGGCTCGAATACACTGAGATATTGGCGGTGGTCTGCAAATTTGTCTGGGACATGAAGTAGGTTTGGTTTTGCTCCTTGTACCGGAGGATCCGGGCCCTCATGATCATAATTCCACGACAGCAGGGCCCGATGAAGTCCGGAAATGTCTGGTTTGAGCCGCATGGCTCTCCTACGCGCATCGTCCCTTCGATGAAGTCGTTCCATCGTGGCGTTCCTGGCCTGATTCGTGACGTCAAGTATCCTGATCTGACGTCTCTCAGCAGGCTTCTGAACTTTGGGAGACCTCTGAAACTTAGCAAGGGCGGCCAAACCTTTCGGCCTCCCTGCATCAGCGTCGGACTCGGAATCACTGGACGATGAATCCACCGCCTGCGGTACCTTGGGTACATCATTGCGGACAGGAGGTGGACGATTGGGACCAGAAATGACAGTTGCCTGTGCCCTCTGGAAAGTCGGGAAAGCAGGTGTCTCCACCTTCGACTTGTGCACGAGGGGGGCTTTAGCAGGTTTCTGGGGAGCCAACGGCTTGAGTGTTGTCTGCACTTCTTTGCGTTCCGGCTTGGTGTCGTTGCGCGCAGAAGCCGAAGCGCGACTACTAGCAGTTGTCACCGAGACGATCTCCACGTCATCGTCATCGCTTTCAAATGTTGCTAGGGCGTCTTCGAGTTTTGCTATACGAGTCGAGTCGAGTCGAGTCCTCGGAGTCCCGTGCGTCGTCTTGCGAGCGTCGTCCACATGCTTGTTTAACTTTGCCAGGCCAGCTTCAAAAGGTGGTACACCCGTTGTCCGAAAGCAGTCCAAAACAGTTTGGATAAGAGCGAACGATTGATGCAACAGCTCCTCGTCTGACAGCCGAAGCCATCGCGCAAGCTCGGGTAAGACAGGTTGAAGATCGTTCATCATCCGCTTTCCTATTCGAGACAACTTGGATCGCTTCCGAGTCAGTGAGATAGACTCTCCCTCTGGAGTTATGGAAGCGGCAGACTCCATGACCCTCCACTGTGCCAGCATATCCCGACCAAAAATAAGTGCATCCCGCATCCACACCGTCATATCGGGTATCTCGAAGAAGTCCGCCCACAGCGGAGTCCGTTTAAATATCACGGTAAGCGACTGTGTCATGAGCGTCCACAGCTGAGGGAGTTGAGCAGCAGGACCTTGCGGGTCTCCAGGCCGCAAGAACTCCTTCGAATGCAGTAAACCATCGGGGGTGGAACAGAGCACCTCGATGATATCCGTGAGACATTGTACAAGGGACTTTGACAAGCTGCACGCCTCGGTGACCTGAGGCGCATACCGAACAAACTTTTCAAGGAATCCGAAAACAGCTGAGAGGGAGGGGTCCGGTAGATTGGAGAGCAACGCGCGAAAGCAATCGAGACGGACGTCCACATCGAACGCTTGCCCAACCAAGGTCTTGGCGGCAGTTTGAACGTCGTCAATTGGAGACAACATGAGAATCATGACGTTCCTAGCAACCTCTGGGCGACGGAGAACATTGCGCAAAAAGGACGGCTGATTGTAGTTCGCAAATTTAGAGATCGTCTCGATAAATCCTCGTCTCGTAACTTGTAGGGAGCGATTAATGGCGTCGAAGGCGACTCGGGCATTCGGTTTTGAAAGGATTGGTTTATAAGCGCGGGAGTTCAGAACGTCCAGATGGGCATATTGGGCAACCAGTTCAAGAACAGAAGCAGCACCATCTGCATCATTTGTCTGCAAGGACTCGTATGTCTTCATCCACATGTGCTCTCGCACAGCGCATACCGGGAATGTGTCGGTTTGACCAGCCAGAAACGTGCAAGATTGGCTGATCGCACCAGTAATCTCTCGCACGTCTCGCGCAAGGCTCGCCATCACGAGATCACGAGCAGCGCTGCGGGCAAACTTCCACCTCTCGTCTGCGTAATGGCGACCGAAAGCAACGGATATGAAAGCATCGACATGAATATCCAGGACACTGGATATTGCCTGACGATGGCGAACCAGTTCTTCAGATTGACTTCTACGGACCAGCGACGAGAGCAGCTGTTATTGAGTATCAGTTCGAATTCCATCAGAGATATCGGGTGCAACAGCTGACTCGTATAGCAGCGAACATGACCACGGGGCGGACTTCCTTGAACCTTTCGTGCTGGAGTTCTTCGCAAAGTAGGTCTACAATTTTTGCGAGCACATCGCCAAAGATTCCTGAATCTGAATCTTTCAACGATAACAGATACTCTCCAAACCACGAGAGAAACCAGGGTTTGTCATCTGGGGGAACAACTTCCTCAATCAATTTAATATATGACGGGTTATCCTTGATTGCATCGAACACGACCTGCGGGAACTCGGGTGCCTCGCCTTTCCAAAGACCAGTATTCAGGCGTTTGAGGAGAAAGAGCATACACTTGAGTATATGCGCGAATTCTGATAAAGAAAATCACTCAGCTGCGAATTGCGTACACGGAAAGTTGATATACATACGGGGACCCACGTCGTGCAAGTGGCCTGTGACGACTCTTCGACAGTCGGCACCTCCATACGACCGCAGAATTGTTTCGGTAGGTATCTGACGAAGAAGCTGACAAAATCCGAGCCAGATTTCATTCGGATCCGGCGTCAGGGAAAGCGAGCCGACGGGAAAGGCCACCCCCTCCATTGAAGCTACGTGCAACACAACAGGGTTACGTTGGTTTGTGGTGTCCGCGATGAGGTTAAATATAGTTCGAAGGGCTTCCTCATGTCCAGTGATGAAATGGTCCTCGGCCATAGGGATCTCCGAACAGGTTGTAACAAAAGACTTCGCCCACTGGCGCACGTCTTGAGATTCGTCAAACATGAGAATGAACAATCCGGCAGGTGGAACATCCGTTGGCCAGCGTGAGACTGAGGGTTGAGAACGTATTGATGCAAGGACGTCGGGATCCCGCAAGATGCGCAAATTTGAGACCGCATGGTATATTATCGCAGGTGGCACGCTGCGCAAAGCAGCAGAGTCATTTCGCGCTGCGCCGCTGATTCCAGCTGAAGTTAAGCCATTCTTCACGAACTCCAACTCCCAGTCGTCGAAGCCCCCATAGAATCCCCGGAGAATGTCGTCTGGAAATGCGCCAAAATACCTGGTTCCTTCAGTCAGCTATACGAGCCTCATCATATCTGACCATGGCCGGAGAGTGAGAATGAAAGCGGTCTGCCTCAATCTTCCCGACCAATCATAGAATAGGGAACAGAAGGAACTCACGTTGACCGAGAGGTGACCTTGACCTCTCCAAAGGCTTTGACGCAAGCACAGCAGCCCGCCAAGCAACCTATCAGCCTAGCCCTCCATTCATCTACCTTTGCGCTATCGTAGGCGAACAACCTCAAAAGAAAGGTTGCAGCGCCAACAGTGACTTGATCTGCACGAGAACAAAACCAATGGTAGCATTGGTCGGAGCTGTTGGACGGCACCTTCATTAGATAGGTGAAGACTGGTGCTAACACGTCATCCGAGCCATCCACCGAGTTGACGGGCGTGTCGCGAAGCTTGGCGAGTAGAGTTTTGACTTTGTCCACATTGGTGGTCGTGGTCATGAAAGATATTAAGATGGAGAAAAGGTGTGGGAACGAAGTTGCGCGGCCAGGGTTGGCCAAGGGTGGACGAGTCAGAGTTGAGTCAGAGGGGGAAAAGCGCGGTGGTGACACTGACATGCCAGAAATGGACACCCGAAGCGCGAGTCAGCCGTCGATCGCAACTCTTCAGGAGTCAGTCAACAAATGGATGCACAGGACATGAATTATCTCAACGAACTCCTTGAGCAAGACGTCGAAATTAGAGAGGTGCGGCGTCTACAACTAACTCCACCAAAATTTATGGCAAACCCTTTCCGTCCATGAAAGAAAATCAAAGATCAAGTATCTTATCTAGATAAGAAAACCCGCCTCATGGTTGGGGTTCTGAACAAGATTCACTCCACCTCAACAGACACCAGTTAGTCTCTCGTCCACCTCACATGTTGACATCTAACCCCATTGACTTCAAGTCCCGCCGCTGCTCGATTCGGTGCGACCGATTTTGCGCAGTTGCCATGATACCAATGCTGCCATCGCTTCACTTGTCCCTCCTAACCAACTTTGGCGCTGGAAGGAGATGTGGTCAAATTCTCTTCGCACAGCAGTATATTCCGCAGCCCTAGTGGAATACCTGAGTAGTGGTTCCCTCATTACGCTTTCGCAAGCCAGCGAGGTGCTTGGAAGTGAGCTTTTTGCCGCCGAGCCCTCTGCAAAGTCAGGACACTCATGTCTTTCCAGTAAAAGAAGAATGGGCAGATAGATTCTCAATAACCGTGGAAGATTATCTACATGGGCTAATTAGCCTCGTCAATGAACTGGTAAACGAAGTTTGCCGACTTTCAGTATCTTGGAAAATACAGAATTGCCTACCCTAACTCACTACTCTCCTAGTCACGACTTGCTATCAATGCGGTAACGCTCGGAGACTACGAAGCACCACTTCGTATCTCGGTCTTTGTGAAAGATCTCTTTGCTGGTTTTTCGATGGTAAACTTCTCAAACTTTTCATTGCGGGATTTGACATGTCTTCTTTTTTGGGACTGAATCAAGCTCAACCTAAAAAATGATACCTTGCGACGACGTTTTGATAGCCTTAAATATGATCTCAAAAAGGTCGAAGAGGGTCGGTCCCATTTCTTTAGCCTGCTCCAACCCTTACCGCTTCCTCAGTTGTCTACGATGTATCACTGCGAAAGTTGGCAGACTCAACAAAAAATGTTGTTAGGAAATAGCTTTGAGGGGTATCGTAATAGCATAATCGTAAATAGCGCGCTGTCATGCTGTGGATGTTCCGTATGTTCTCGGCGTTGTTTAACTCCGCGATCATTCTTGCTAAGAACGCCCAACTGGCAAAGTGATTGACCCGTTCCACTCGACGAAGTGACTGCGCGCTCACGTTCCTGGCCACGTTTCGTGTAGTAATATTTCTGGCGTATCTCATTTCACCACCGTAACTCCAAAATACTTTCCCTCGTCCGAGAGTCTGGCCATGGATAGAAGGCGGGGTTCAACACGCCCAGCTTCGTCTGAAGGTAGGTTCCCACGCCTCTTCCCTGAGTCAATCACATATCCGGTCCATTAAACAGAGATAGAGTACTGGTCTCATGCAAGCAAATCGCTGGGAACACTCTCTAACATTTATGCTAACCCAACTAGCATCGAGACAATTGGACGCGTCAACAGGCATATAGCCATGTGGCCAGCTGATGATTCGCTCCCAGCCGAGAGCTACGAAATGCTCAAGACTAATTATAAGCGGTTGTCTTCCGCGCTGAAAGAGGTGCGCCGTAATTCTGAGGACGAGATAGAGTGAGAAGATGTCCCCAACACTGTTCGGCCGCAAATATAATTTCTATCACAGGGCGCTCAATGATGCCATTGAACGAGTTAGTGTTCTGATCGCACTTCGAAAGGCCTCTGAAACATTGCCACAAGGTTTGTTCCTCCTTGAGGAACGCTCACGTCAGCTGACAACTTCCCGCAACAGAGAAACGCAATAAACGTCCACGACCTCCGTCACCTTCACCTACTTCTACTTCTATGACACCTCCCGTCACAGGAGCACAACGCGCCACGGCGGCAGCCCCGTTGCGGGGATCCACTGGACCATCACCTGCGATTCCGTTCTCTCGAGAGCCAAAAGCACGGAGAGAGGCGCTGGCAAAGCAGCTGCCTTTGCAAGAAGGGCGTAAAGTTGCCTTCCATCCGCCCGCTGGGAAGAATGCAGATGGAAGTACTGTCGACGTAGACGAGAATACGTGGATTTTAGCTGTTATCACCAAATGCATCAATCAAGATAAGAATCGGTGAGTTATTTTTTATATTCAAGGGTAGTGTGTCTTATTGAGTACATTCACAGCTATGAGGTCCAGGATGTAGAACCACAAGAAGACGGACAGCCCGGGCAGTGTTATAACACGACACTTCGAGCTATTATTCCCCTACCCGATCCCAGCGCTCCGCCAAACAATGCGGCACATCCGAATGCGTATCAAGAATTCCCAGCCGGATCGACTGTAATGGCGCTGTATCCTGATACCAGTTGTTTCTATCGTGCCGAGGTGATAGCATCGCCAAAGGATCTTCAGCCGTCCGGTCGTGTAAGTCGTGGAGAATGGTGATAGGAACCTGAAAGCGAACGCTGACAACTGGTTCAATGCAGGGAACGTCTTCCAAGCATATTTCGGTGTATAAGCTGAAATTCGAGGACGACGACGATCAGGAGCACTCCGTGCTAGCGCAATGGGTTGTTGAATGGCCTGGTGCATAACCGTTTGAGCTGTAATCGTTGTAGACTGTTGCATAGGACAGCTGGAACCCTTGATTGGGACCCCGGGCACTATGTCGAATTTCTAGAAAAATCGAGGGATGCCGAGTGAATACGTCATGCGGTCGAGTTGAATTCAACCATGTCCATCAGCAGACTCCTGCACGAATTCCGACCCCTGTTTCGCATGCTCGAAGAGCCGCTAACTAGGGGGGCGCCCGCTGTCTATGGCTTTCCGCACCGCTCATTCCTTGGTGACCCGCTCTTCACCTCTCCCAGCACAGTCCATCCTGCCCTAGACTTGACAGAGGAAGGAGACAACTACATTGTCGAGGCGGAATTACCTGGCGTGAAGAAGGAGAACATTGACATCACCGTCGGTGAAGGAGGCCGTAGCGTCACCATCCAGGGTAGAACATTCAGTCGCCGTCCGGTTGATTCTACAGAGCCCACTACTGAAACCAGCACTTCACAGGGTGAAGGTAGGTACATCTCCTACTCGCAATTGATTGGTTAATTGACGATGACTGCAGGTGCAGGAGCTGTAGTGAGCTCCGAGACACCATCCAACCAATTGACTACAGAGCGTCTTTACTCCGGAACCTCATCGTTCACACGGACTGTCTGGCTTCCTCGCCCGGTTGACAGTTCGAAGATTACGGCCAAGTTGGCTGATGGGATCCTCACGTTGAAGGCTCCGAGGATGGAGGATAAGGAAAGTATCAAGATTGATGTTGATTAATGGGATGGAATTGTTTTCACTGAAACCACCTACGACATCCTACATCATGATGCCATTTGGAAATGACTTAGGCTCGTTGTTTTCTGTAGCTCCACTCAAACCTATAATTGTACTATGCTGATGGTATTGGTACTGGTCACCGTACGTACGTACGCCGTGGCAATCTTGTTGATTACGTCGTAAATTAACAATAGGTAGTGGCCACGATCATTGGCGCTATCATATCGCTTCTGATTTTCTCCAGGGCATCGCCTTTTTCTCTCTTTTTTTTTTAAAAAAAAAGACGCGGTCACTAAATTCGAAAATAACACTGCTTGGTCTAATAGTGGGTCATTTTTCATGACCAACTTGAATGCATATGTGTGTTGACAAAGAGCAGATGTCTGGGTGTTCCTATCGTTTACCCCTGACAGGATGTAAGCTGCCAGTGATGATTGTCTCAAGCAATTGGTCTTAGCTTATCGGTCAGTTCTTCCAAGACGATTCCGCGGTGCACTTCCGAGTCGCAGAAGGAACGTCGAATGCGGCTCGGGCAGCCCCAACCTCTATCATGGTCGGAGCCCTGAGAACCGAAAATCTTGGCTGGCTGATGTCCATCGCAGTGTCCCTCGCTACAGCTTCGGTCTCAAAGGCTTTGCAGTCAAATCTTGTGTTACCAATTGGGCATGTTTCCTGAACGTCCCGGGGAGGAAAGGTACGTTTGTCCCCTGGTGGCCGATGGTTGTATTTCAGGTTTGTCGCATTCTCAGTCCGCGATAAGGTTATCTAAGAGATATTCAGTACTGGTGCGGGTGTTTCCAAATTGTTGATGCATCCAGAGCTGTGTTTGCCGTCTCTAGGGACAACACTGTCGGGTTCACGCTGGTGGAGACGAATTAACCGCCATGCCCAGACCCCTGTGATTGGGGTCTGGTTCGTTATGCTCTGCTCTATAACCTGCGGATTGTTCTCCTTGGTAGTAAGATTTAGTTCGCTTTTCATCGTACGCGAATTCCTCGCATACCTCATATCATTTATTGCCCAAGTTCCACCTTCTCTGTAGTGCTTCCGTAGTAGGGCTCCTGACATCTCCTATGTCACCCCCAATTTACTTCCGCGGAACGTCCGGACATGACAAGTTTGAGCCTGGGCCCTTTCATCTCGGATATTAGTTTAGACTGATTGGGATGGCGGCAGTCATGGGTTGCTTCCAGGGTGGGGATGCTGCCATTTTCCTGGGCCCCAACTCCCAGTCCGCAGACAGTGAATGAGGCCGGTGTGTTATTTGATTTCGTGGCGTTTGACATGTAGACGACAGACCATACCGTAATGATCGTCTTGTCCATTTTCCTCTTCGTGTCTGGTTCCTGGACCTTTTCGACTCAGAATTGGTACATCAAACCCGTGTCCATAGTAGACGTCAGCACTGATAGCGAGCATGAGGCCAGTCACCCAATTCTGATTGCGAATTTGTCGAGGGAATCGGGATATTTCTCATCCTTCATCATTATATTGATTATCTACCTCGGTGGTTTTTATGACAAGGACGCCCCAACAAAGGTGGGCGCAACACAGATACCGTCCTTGGTGCGGATCTTGTGGGCACTCTTGGTCACAGGGTTGATCCAAGCTGCTTCTTTGGTATCTAGAGTTGTGAAACCTGGTGATGCGGAGATACTGATGAAAAAAAGTGCCTAGATAAAAGGTGTCACCATGATCCATACCGGGTTGGATGGTCTCAAAGATTTTTTTCTTTGGGTTCATTTGAGATACTGGCTGGGCACCTGACGGAAGTTCTAGAGCAACACCCAGGCTCGAGAAGAACGATAAACATACCCTCGTATTCGGGTCCTTCGAAGTACACGCGTTCCCCGGGTTTGGAGCCAGGGGGTGGTTGAATCAACTCAACACCCCCTTCCTTCCCCTCTTTTGACGTTGCCTGTAACCAATATCAGATTCGAAACACGTCCTCCAAAATACACGCACGGCAAGAACCATGGCGAAGCTTTTCACGCCACGCATAGCCACGGGCTTAAGGTTACACTAAGTGAGGTCAGATCATGGTTAGTCAAGGGCAGTTGTTTCAGAGGAAGGAGCATCCACACACGATTGCAACGAGATACTTGTCACGCATCTCTTCTATAGGTATGTGGTTGACGAGACCGGATACCACTGTGCGAGGGCCCGTTTCTTCGCCAAGATCTATTTGCTGTAAAAACCACATTTCAACGAATTCAAAGGCTTGAACGTGGCTTGTAATCCGACCACTTACTTCGATGTAAAGACTATCTGCATCTGGATGCTTCTTCACTAATAGAAGACTGTCAGCATGGGCAAGAAGTCCGAAGATATCATACCATCAATGATGTGGCCAACTCTCAAATCTATCATGGATGGCACAGGTTCACCAGCATCTTCAGCGGGTGCCTTCCCACCACCAGCTCCTCCCTTGTTCTTCTTGCCTCCATCCTCGACAGTAGCCTCCTTCTTCTTTTCTTTTTTCACCTTCTCTTTCGGAGGCTCGCCAGCGTTTTCCTTTGCGTTTCCTGCTGTTGCAGTTTTCTCTCCTGATTCTCGTTGATCGACGGCCTTTGGAGTCTTTTCTTTCTTCTTCGGGGGTTCTTGCTTTCTCTCTATCTTGGGAGCTGATTCAAAATCGAAAACTACCGTGGAGAATGCAGGCGATAATGCCTGTGCCGCGGCTAGTACAGATGGAAACGTCTGAACGTGGTCAAAGTAACGAGAAATTGCAGGCGTCGCGTAATACTGGGCTGGCTGCAGTTGAGACTTGAGCTGGCGTGAGACAGAAGCGTTGAATAGTATCGGAACGATTACAGCATACCAGCGTTGGGTGAAGGGCGCCATACAGCGCAACATCAGCAGCCGTGAGGTAGTTGCTGACGACGTATGTCCGAGGAACTAGAAGGGATTCCAAGTCCTAAGAGAGTTCGCGCGAAAAGGTCATCGGTTGGAATCGCATTGTTGTGTCAATAAGCTCACCGAAAAACTTTCGGATTTTACGATATCACCTGCAGCAACTTTATCTATCCAGCTTATCACTTCCAGTTTGTCGGTATCGGTCCTTCCTGTGTCTGCTTGTGCATTCGCAACGAGATCTTTCAAGGGAGAATGTAGCTTTGAGAGTGATGCTTCGTACGACATCGTCCTCGCAATTAAAGATCTCCAAAGTGGATAGTGTGAGAGCAATCGATGTCGATGAAATAATCCACGAGTCAAGACATTCATCCGTGCAATATCTGGTGTAGGATGAGTAGCACGTGACGTAACTACTCTCGCGTCCATTCGCGCTTATAATTCTTACGCGGAACTATATGGTTCCACAGACCAACTTCACACAATCCCGCCAACAAGTCTCGCTACTCGCTAGTCGTACTTTCCTCGGCCATCTATAGCAAAATTGTTTCCCACTTTTCTCAGTAGAAAATCGCCATACACGACAGGCTTATAAATCTCATCCGGTGTGTCGCCTTTTTCCGCTATGGCACGAATCGCAGCTGGCAATGGTGTGATGTGCGCTGTGAAGTTCGGCTCGAAGAAAAACGGAATCCTTAAACAAGGTCAGCGCCGCTCAGCATGAGACAAATCGAAATCGTACGAGACGCTGTGAAGGGATCAACACGACAAAGCGAGCGTTCCAGGAGGGTAGAGCCTACCGGTAATTTGTCCCTCTATGAACTACCCGATGCAGGGTACTTTTGTACAGGCCATTCGTCCATATCTCCCACACTACACGACTGTGGGTAAGTAAAATTTCCGGTCTACGGATGGACTCACTCTCGCCAACGTTACAGACGATGCATCCAGGGATTGGATCCGCGTTAATCCAAAGTCCTTCTTCACCGCCATGTTCGTCGGGGAGTCCATCAACAGCTTCCGAGACATGTCCACGCTTGCGTAAGAACACTTGCAGTGCTGATCTTGTAGGATCTGCATGAAGGAGACTAAGATCGTCTCGTTAGAGGGTCCGCGTCTTGTTATCATGAAAATCATGGTTACGTCAAGCATCCGTAGTCCCTGTGGACAAGTTAGATAGCCTTTCGAAATTCAATCCATCAACGTACTTATGTGCCCCACAAGAGAAACCGTCATGGTCGTCGGAAAGTGGCGGATAACCTACAGAATGGGGAAGTCAGGACCTCGAGTCTTTCTATCGCGCACGGAGATCCGGACGTGGTTGGGGACGAACCAATGATCCGCATCACCCAAAAGCTATCATCCACCTGAGCGCGAAGTTCGTGCCATTCCTCTGCGTCCATCCCGAGCCCACATGCCATCCTGGTGACCTACTCAGGTTTACGCACGTCATATGATAAAGCCGATACTTGCGCCTCCATGAGGATCATCCCGAGCTTCTTCATTTTCTCGATCCATTTCTCATATTTGGTCCGAAAGTCTGGGGCGGTTGGCCACTGGTTTTCTCCCCAGAGCGGTCGCGACTTGTCGGGGTTCTCTACTGGTCTGTAGAAGTCGATACCCTCGTGATTATCTGCCCTTCCGTTGGTGACGTTTTCCTTTAGTCTTTGGTAACCTGTGATTGCGAGACCGGTGAGCCTGTGAACAGAGGGTATTCGGACATCTGCACCTCGAGCAAGATCTTGATGCCTCAACGAGATCTTGTCCTTCTCAGCTTGGGGTAAGTCAAAGAACTCCCGAGCAAGTCTTGTAAGCTCCTCTGTTTCGGCAAGCTCGACGCATTGAGAAATGTCCAGATAAAAGAACCCATATTCCACACAAGCCGAGTGGAGAGCCTTGGATACCACCTCCCGAAGTTCCGTACTATTGGCCGATTGAGGGTCCCAGAACGGTGCGATGTTGATAATAGGTAGCTGAAATCCACACTCAGCGCTTCCCATCTTCGTGATATGAGTCTAACTAATGCGTAATTGCCGCTTGGTTTGCTCAGGGATCAGTGTGTGAGAGATTTGAGAATTGATTCGGCGGAGCATATTTTAAACACGGGCTCTGTTGATAAGATAAGATTGGTTAATCCTGGATTCGCTCACGAACAGATGATTGGCAGTACTACTAGTAGTCATCTCCCCCCTACACGGCTCGGACCTACTTGACATACCCACGCGTTACACAACCTTACACAGTCGATGAATGTATTACCTCGCACTGTAGTTGTGGATCGTGCAAGTCGTAGCGGAACAAATCTGAAATAGTCTGCGTGAAGTGGGACGTGCCATGGCATATTAGGTGATGAATAGTGAATACATTCCGGCCATATGAACGACGCTGTAGTTAAGAATAAGACCCATTCTCTGGGCGTGTGTGCTGCGAATAAATAGTACGACCCGGATTTTGTACCATCCGCCCAAGCGTACTCTGTTGAGAATCCTGCAAAAAGGCGCTGGCAGGGCCCGTGAACTGACCAGGCCAGGGAGGGGTGAAAGATGATGGTGTCAAGTTGTGAATGTCGTGAGGAGATCGGCTCGACGTTGGTAGTCGTCTCGGTGATGCTGAACCAGGCCAGTCGTGATCGTGAGAGTACGCGAAGCCATTGGTCAACTCGCTCTCATCGTCATCCGCCTCGTCTTGACGGGCAGCTCTCGTACTCCGTATCACTCTCCCGCTAGAACTTCTGACTATGTTCGCCGAACTGGGGTCGTCCGGTGGATCGAACATCCCTGGCTGTCTCCTATGTTCCGCTTGCAGAGTCGCGCTCGCGCTCGTTTTTTCCTTTCCGTTTACTGGACGGCTTCTGGATTTTAGTTTGCCGTTTAGCTGACCAGCAGACAGTGTTGACCCAGGGAAAGTTGACTGGGTGGCCGAAGCCATGGCAGGATTTGTCTCTAGGTCTTCTTTTTCTTTTGTCTTTCGTCTCTCTAGAGCTTCAAATAGCGAGATTGGTCCGGGGACTACGTCTGAAGCAATAAAGCACATCAATATCTAATACTGGGTAGGATTAAGTAAGTAACTACCTCGAAGGAACATGAATTCTTGGTATTGTTGAGTGGAAGCAGCTGAAAACCAATCAGTAAAAGGCACGTGTACCGGTGACGCCAGGCTGACCCATGTCTACGTAGTTGACAATAGTTCGACGGGATGCAGAAGCTTGTCGATGGCCAGCTTGAACCATGCGTTTTATGAATTCCTCCTGAGGTGGTAGTATAAACCCCTGAGTCATATAAGACAAAGACAATACGTACCGTTGCAATGGATAGGACGAAGGATGCCTCCTTTGACATGGAGAGATTGGTTGTGATGCCTTGGAAAACGGAGGTGAAATCACGTCAAGAGCATCCGTTTCCGAGGGGAGGCGGGAACATACCATCCGCTTGGACTATATTCTCGACTCTGGAAATGGGAAGCAACGTTGTTCCCGGGACGCGTTCCCCCATTCTTTTTCCCGCTTTCTTCTGAGTTGCAGACGCGCCAGCCCCTTGCTCCGACTCTGTGTCAGACTCCAGTTCGTCCACCTCCGCCTCGCCTTCGGAGTCTGTGGGTAGGTTGTATATGCTAGAGCTCTGAGCCTGGCTGTCTGGATCGTCGTGTTGACCATAAGGGTACAAGGAAGTCGCATGCGTCAAGACGGAATCATTGGCGTAGTATGCTGCCATATTGATCTTTGCTAGACCGCGTATATGAAAACGTTGGCGACGCGAGGCTCTGAGACACTGGGATGAATGTGAGGGAAGGTTGGGTCCGGGGTAGGAGGAAGGAGAAAGCTAAACTTGCAGCGACGAGGGTTTGGTTGGATTGGGAGTCGGGACCAGGGTAGCGCGGCGTATGTGAACAAGCAGGCAATGCGCTTCTGGACTTCAAGTGTACCTTCCATCCTGAGACATCAACGCTCCTCATACCCACCACACTAATCAAATACTAGTAGCTACTCATGTTGCGTGTCCAGGGAATTCAAACTGCAACCTCGGGAGACCGTACTTCTCCTTTCGCAAGCACTGGTACCATCCCTTCGCGGTGTACTATACTCTGCGCACTCAAGTAACTGCAATACTATTCGAATCTTCGAGCGCTGACCTATTGTTGCCCACGCCGGCTCCACTTTTGCTCTATCGAACCAGCCCGAGGCGCATCCGCATCAAGGTGGAATGAACATTCTGTCGACTAGTTGCAGCGTACTCGCGGGGATGTAGATCGCTGACGAAACCCATGACGAGCTTGTTTGCGGCCATTCGACCTTTTCAGTGCGGCTTTCCACTGAACATGTAGAACCGATTCGTTGGTCGTCCCAAGTGTGCCGGGCGTCACCAAATAGGCGGTCGCATCAGCAAACCCAGGGACAGCCTACCCAAAGACAAAATGCAGCAATTTCATGTCATACATATATAACTATCTTGTTCGAGCATGTAATCACCATGAGTGACTAAATAAACATCTTACTCTGGTTTGCAATCCAATGACGACGACTCGCGAGCCAATTTGGGTATGGACCCGGTGAACCAATGTGTAGCTGAAAAGATCCAAGATGCCGCTGCGAAGAGGTCATGCTAATCACAATAGCATAGTCTCTCACCACTTGGGTATCGCTAATGTTAATGAAAGATGGGGTAAAAGTGAACTCACTCGTCATCTGCGGACCCATAGTCTGGGTACAAGAGAATAGCAACACCACAACCTTGAAAGCGACCCGTGCGACTGCTATTGCTCCAATAGGTCTAGGATCTTCAGCCAAAAAGACCTACGGCATGGAAGACGCGATACAGGTAGGTAACAAAGATGCAAGGCCAAGTCCCATAGCATAGCAAAGACCTTTCAGGCACGTTAGGATGGAAGCGAGGACAAACAATGCAACCGACCAGATAGCAGAGGATAAGAGTATCCGGTGGTAATACCACAGGAAACCGACATTATAGCGAGGGAGAACGAGATAGTCTCAAGGAGCTAAAAGTTGGATCCTGTTGGAATCGTGATTGAGCATGTCAACATTGTTGGACACGTACCGAGAATTCTCGTTTGAATCTGTTCTTGTAACTTAGCTTTCGGAGTAAGGGATTGTCTGCTCGGTGGATAGCAGTCAGTGTCTCATTGTGGTCGTCGATAGACCCGAAATTAAAGCCGATTTCAGTTAAGCTTGCCATCCTATAGTGCGCGCGGACAACACTTCGGGGTCCTGACATCTCTGCTTAGACTTTATACTGTGTGGTGAGCGCCCCGCAGATGAGGATAAGGTACCTCTCCGAGAGATAAGAAGGGATGGAATTCAGAATCAATTACCTGTTCATCTTCTCATCTTACGGTTCACCCGATTATGATCACGGGGCGAGAGGCAGAAAGTCCATGGGTATGTGATTGAAGTCAGCGTGTTGCTGAACGCGAAATATGATCGACTTCGCGTTCGAACTCCGCCTGTGCTGCTACAATATTTGCCATGAATGTGCTCCGACAGTTCAGCACTTCAGCGCGGGTGTGTGGGTTCATATCAAACATTGGGAAGCAACCCATCCCAATACCACCCAATGTTACCCTCACACCATCCTCATCATCCCTCGCCGTCAAGGGACCTCTTGGCGAAACAACCGTCCCTCTCGAGCCATACATGCAACTCTCCTTCCTCCAACCGGACGTATTGTCTGTTACCGTCGAGGATGGCACTATCAAGAACCAGCGTGCCATGTGGGGCACGACGCGATCAATGATAAATAACGCTATCACTGGGATGACCAATGGTTTCTCTAAACCGCTGTACCTGGTCGGTGTCGGATACAGGGCTGCATTGGAGGACGACCCACGAGGGACCGTCGCAGGTGGAAGCGGCAAGAGGCTTAACCTCAAACTCGGACACTCCCACAACATCTTCGTACCCATCCTTGCTCACATCACCGTTGAGGTCCCTTCAGCCACCAAGATTGTGCTTAGCAGTACGAACAATGTCGCTTTGGGCCACTTTGCTGCCAAAATACGAAGATTACGTCCCCCCGAACCATACAAGGGCAAAGTAGGTTTAACCCCGCAACTTTCCATTCCCCGCTAACATGGCATAAAAGGGTGTTTTCATCGACGATGAGACGATCCGTCTAAGGGCGATTAAAAAGAAATAGATTATCTGTGCGCCTTCCGTGAATATATTTCTCCTTACCTTCCTCGTTGCACTGGCAAAATAAAAATTCCGTTGCGTCGACGTTTGGTGACAGATGCATCATCGACGAATCTCCACACGTCTCCTCGCATTTTGTTGTACGTTTCAGAGCCAGCCGCAGAAGTCCAGGTAAGTGAGGATGCCCTCTGACCATGAGACATCCTACCAGCTCGTGGCAGTATTTCGAGCTTTTGGCGTGTATGACCTGAGCTTGGTAACATGAACATTTCTTTCGCGACTGGTCTCAAGTGGTCGGGGAGCATTGCTCAGTCGAGCCAGGAGTGACCTGGAGCAACTGATATATCACCTTGCTTGCAAGGTCTCACGCGATCGAAGGTCCCTCGCACAACACGACTAAATGTGCTGCTCCGATTTGCACGATCGTACATGTCGGTGCGTATCAACTTACACGCTACGTTTCATTCCACGTTCCCACCACATGTCGTCGCTGTATCCAGTTCTCGAATGCGATCATGTTCTTGTAAAAGATGCTCGTTATGGGAACTTTTGAACCATTTCTTATCGAATTTAAGGTCGTGAAAAACGCGACCGTTTTCTCTCCCTCGGCTGCGTAACCATACGACGTGAAGCAATATCCACGATTACCGCTAGAGGTAACCCACTTCATCCAAATGCAGACCTCCCCCCAAAGAGATCTTCGCTCGTCCAGTTAGCCACTGATATGTCATATTATTTTTCTCTCTTCCCCATGTTTCGCATCAGTTCTAATGTTTCCTCTTTCATTCGGTTCTAATCTCATATTCTCTAATTTGGCTTCCTGTAAAACTATTTTGTCTCCCCCCTCAGATACACGATCTATATACAGGAGTTAGCACTTTCTGCCAGAAATCAGTCGGCGCTTTCGAGTCCAAAATTGGGACTGCAATACATATTGCCTCCTACGTTTCTCGAGAAACCTACAAAGCTGTGCCCCTCCCATTATTTAAAGCCGCCGCGCCGCTGCTCTCACACCAACAAGTTATAGATATTTACCATGCCAGTCTTCGGACTCGATCTTGTATGCCTCACACGAGTTGATGAGATTACAGCGATAGGAGATCAATATTTCAATATTGTAACTCGTGCCCACATTAACCCCACCCAGATTGCCGTTTTGTCCCCACTCTATCTAGCTATGCGAATTGGTTCTGTTTCAGCTTCCTGATATACATATATACGGCTATCTGTTGCGTGTTGTTCCTTTGTTTCAACTGTTATGTCACTCCTCACGGGAAGTAGCGTCACGCTAAGGTGCCTTGATGGAGATTGCATGGCAAGATGCCATATCACGTACGCACTGAAACCGAAATAACATGTTCAGGTACTGTGGAATCCTTCTCTGACCTCTCATGGAGGTTTTGTACAGATACTGCAGATGCTGGAACCACAGCTCTGTTGCAACTCTGCATGACCCTTGACTCAGCATTGCGGTGGTTGCTGCAACTGCTAGTCAACTGCCAGAGTGAATGAGGCAAAGCCTTATTCAAGTTGTATTTTCTGGATTGTCTGAATCTGACTAGGTGAGTACATACTAGCCACTGAAAGCAAATTTACTGCCGCCCATTTGGTAAGTAGTCATGACTCATCTCCTGCTTTTCCCCGAACATACGACAGAAGAAGATACATACTTTTTTGGTTGGGAGAGATGCTGTCAGATCTCTGTTTGGTGTGCACCCGTTACCCGCACCACGCGATCTGAAGACAAATACATGCTCGGCTTTCCTGCGTAACGGGCTCGCCGCTGCCAGGCGGCCTTTCCGATTTCAACTTGTTGCCGAATATATACTGAACATCCTACATGCCAACGATGTAGGTACCGGGTGTGAACCCTCCGAAGACTTGTAGAATGCGGAAGCATCCGAGCTTCTGAAACGCGCCACAAATGGATCGAGACTCGAAATATGACACATAATTAAACCGCCAAATTGCTCGCTCCAAACAATGACGATAGGCTACCCCAAAAGAGCGTCAGGCACGTGGTGAAACGTAGCATACCCCATTTCAGAACATCATACAACCTGAAATACGAGATACCGAGCCAAGTCTAAGGCCTGAATTCCCCACCCCATTCGCGCTTCGGCCTACTGCCAGTATGCTCCAGTCACCCTCTGGGGATCTGAAGGTTGGTATCGACACAGATGCCATCAACATTGAGGAGGCTGCCACCGAGGTTCCTGGTCTCCGCACCAAAGAGCAAGCTAGGCTACTAAGGAAAATAGATTGGCATGTCCTGCCAATTGTCTCGTTGTTATACCTCCTCTCTTTCCTGTGAGTTATGCTCAAATTGCCTTCCGACTGTTTTTGATTGACCAATATGTGTTTTACCTTCAGAGACCGCACTAATATCGGCGAGTACCACTCTACATCTTGAATGTGTCCACACTGCTTACGACAGCTCTTAGGCAACGCTAAGGTTGCAGGCATGGAGACTGACTTGAACCTTGTCGGACTGAGATATAACACTGCCGCTGCGGTCTTCTTCGTGCGGATCTAATTTATTCGCATGTCTGATGTAGGACCGAGTTTGACCAACACTTGCTTAGGTTCCGTACTGTTTTGCACAAGTCCCATCGTGAGTCAAAGCAACATACACCCGATATGTAAATCAAACAATATTCACAGAAATATCATCCTAAAGCTCGTTCGACCATCTCGATGGCGTACAGTATTCACCTTTCCAACGCAGCTTCGGATGCTGATCCAGAATGCCTAATACAGTACCTGGAATCATGGTTGTTTGGGGCCTGATCATGACTTTGATGTGTCTCGTGAAGACATATAACGGACTTCTTGTGTAAGGGTCTGAAAAATAGTGGACCACAATCGCTGACGCTAATTTGGTCGTGTACAGTGCCAGGTTTTTCCTTGGCTTGGCAGAAGCTGGGTTGTTCCCGGGCGTGACATACTACCTCACCTCGTGGTATCCGCGTGCTGAGCGGGCAAAGCGTATCGCGATATTCCTATCTGCTGCAATTCTGGCAGGTGCTTTTAGTGGTTTGCTAGCGTGAGACCGCTTTCTTGATTCAGTACAACATGCCACTTACGCACCAAAAGTTACGTCATCGAAAAAATGGAAGGGTAGGCAGCGAATTTGAGAAATGTTTTCTTTCATCGCTCAAGCTTGCTTTCTCCTGGCAGGATCGGCGGCCTCCATGGTTGGCAGTGGATTGTGAGTCACCTTAAAGTAATTCTCCGATGCAATGCACTCATCCAAAGGTTGCTAGTTCTGCCTGGAGGGTATTGGTAAGTTTCCAGTCATCACTAGATAGCGATGGTCTGACTTGCATCTCCGCAGCAACGGTGCTCGTAGCACTCGCAGCCCCCTTCCTCATGTATGATGTTCGTGCATGCATCCATACATCCAGTACTTCATCGCAACTCAATTCCGTTCAGTCCCCAGAAACAGCGTCATTTTTGACGGAGGCTGAAAGACGTCATCTCAATGAATTGCTGAAGGCTGACTCGCTAGGTCTTGCTACGCATTATGACTGGCGGTTCGTTCTGCAGGCCCTCACGGATTATAAAATCTACCTTCAATTTCTTATATATATTGGGTACGTGGATAAGAGGATTTTGTACACCCTGGCGGTCTTTCTGAAAATTCCATGAGCTAGCCTGTGCATCGGCGCTTATGGAGTTGCACTTTTCACACCGAGTATCATTAACGACCTTGGCTTCTCTGCTGCAAATGCCCAGCTCCTCTCTGTCCCTCCTTTCGTTGCAGCTTGTGCATGGACCGTCCTTGTCGGGGTTTATTCTGACAGACATCAACTTCGCGGACCGTACGTGATTGCTGGGCCAGTCATCGCCTTGGTGGGATACATTCTCCTATACACCCAAACGAGTCCTGGTCCTGCGTATCTCGGCACCGTGCTCTCCGCAATGGGTGTTTATTCAGGCATACCTATTGAACTCGCATGGGTCAGCTCAAATGCCGGAGGGGAGATCAAACGTGCTGCTGCCATTGCGATGATGAATGGGTTTGGAAATTTAGGAGGGTGAGTGGTGTTCTTTTCCCGCATATTTTATGATCCGGTGGAACTGAGCCGCCATCATAGAATATGTGCGGCCTTTATTTTCTTTGATCCGCCACGGTACCATGTCGGCCTTGGAACAATAATGGGTTTGCTGTGTCTCACGTGGGTCTCCTCTTGATGCTCCCCAATTATCGTGTTCGCTGACGGCACGTTAGGATGCTGTTGTCGTTAGTTGCGATGTGGGACTTCAACAGACTCAACAAGCAGAAGGAGATGGTGTGCCGTGAACGCGGAATTACTGATGGTCACGAAGATGAATTCGAGGAAAGTGGAGATGACAGTCCTCTGTTCAGATACGCCATCTAGTTTACCGGTCCTTTGTGCGCATTTGCCGTGCTGAAGTTTTGTGATCGTGACTTTTTCGCTATCTTTTCTTTAGGTAATTTATTCTCGTGTTCTTTTACTGGGCATTACATGGGTACTAGTAGTAGTGGTACGGTGTCGTATTGGTCGTATGTGCAATCGATGGTGTGTCCGTCGGGTCTTGTGTGGGCTATCTGGGACAGGTGGCTGTCAATGTACTGCCGAAATCTACAGTGTGCACGTGATCGTTCTGCAACTCGCTTTCGACTCGCTCTGAATCCGCTCGCTCAGAGAAAACCCTCGCACATATTTGCCTGCAGCAATGTCATCTGAACTATGTCCACCGTACGCTCCTTTCTTCGGGTTCGCTGGAGTAGCATCCGCGGTCAGTTGTCACAAAAAAGCAGTTCTCGTGTCATTCCACTCACTGCCTTGTATTGACGCTGCAGATGATATTCAGCAGTACGTTCAGGCCAGCATTGCACCTCTTCAAACTGTGCTGATTCGCCCATGTAGCTGTCGGTGCTGCCTTTGGGACTGCTAAATCCGGTGTCGGTATTGCTGGTCTGGGTACATTCAAACCAGAGTTGATCATGAAGGCAAGCCCCGAACATCCATAGCTGCGGACCCTCCTGAGAATGATTCTGTTACGCTAGTCTCTGGTACCAGTCGTCATGTCTGGTATCATAGCAGTCTATGGATTGGTGGTGTCTGTGCTTATTGCGGGCTCATGTTCGTCCTCGTCAAGTCTTCCATTGTGAATGATATACTCATCCTGGTTCTCTGCAGTGCACCCTGCAAAAGATTATCCTCTCGCCGCCGGATTCATTCACCTTGGGGCAGGCATCTCGTGCGGCTTTACTGGTATTGCTGCAGGCTATGCAATCGGTCTTGTTGGCGATTCCGTGCGTGGCGCCGACTTGTTCTCATCCAAGTTACTGATTTCAGAACAGTGCGTTCGTGCATACGTCCATGAACAGCGAATATTCGTATCCATGGTCCTCATTCTCATCTTCGCAGAGGTACTTGGGCTGTATGGGTGAGTGGCCTGTTGACTTATCCAGACCTCAACCAAACCCTTGCCTTGCCAGGCTAATTGTGGCACTTCTTATGAACACTCGAGTTTCGGCTCTCAGTGGTTGCAACTGAATTTACACATCCTGATATCATACATACACCATGTGAAGGACGATACATGACTCTGAATCAATCTCGTTCACTGGAACTATCTGAGGCACGGGATGGGGAAGTCGAGCGGCTCCGGCTGTCATTTCTCCGAGGAACACGTCGCCTTCCGTTACGTTCTCGCGAACGTGAAGACTCTGAACCCGAGCTTGAACCTGAGTCTGAATCCGACGCAGATGAGGCGGAATCTGACTCTGAACCAGAAGATGATTCAGAGTCAGACGAACGGCTTGATCTACGAGAACATGTTGGATAAAAGGTGATGGATTGAGTGAGGCCGGTGCTCACCTCCGAGCCTTCTTCCTTGGATGGCTGTCTGAACCAGTTGCCTTCTGTTTCTCCCTCTCCTTTTCCTTGGCTTCTAAAATCAAGTTTGCTGTGCCGCTTCTGAATGGCACTGAGAGACGATCCTCAATGACAGAAATTCTGGGACACACTTCTTTTTGAATTCCTCTGGGACCTCTACTGAGGGCTTGCCATCGGCCTTGAGCTTGGCCAGTGTCTTTGGATTCTCGAGCATTTCCGTTCGAGAAGGACGCGAAACATATGGGCGTTCTGATTTACACTCATAGATGAAGTGGCCTGCGACGACGAAATTGAACCTCTCAGTTTCACATCTGAATCCACAAGAGGTGGCACAACTTCACCAGTTTTCAGACATTTCTGGCAGACGGTTGTGTATGTCGCGCGAGGGTTGTTGTAGGATTTGCGGTGGGGTGCAAACTTGGACATTATGAACCACTTTGGTGCTCGACAAGGAGCGAGTCGAGCCTGGCGGCCGAGCGGAGTTTGGAAGTCACTCCTATAGTACATGCCATTCTTGTGGGTCCAGAATGATCGTCCCAGCGGACCCATATAGAACAGCGATGGCTCGAGGCGTCGAGTGTATCACTACGACTAATCTTGATGGGGGGTAGAGCCTTTCTGCAAGACTTACCTCCAGATTCGTTACCCAGGCTCCCTACATCGCTCTATGCGACTCTTAAAGCACGCCTTACAGCTCTACTCTTGACTCTCTTCGCGATCGTCGAGGTCCCTCCGGAAAAACCGGAAAAGGAAGATCATGGAGATATCGATTTCGTTGTAGCCTGTCCCCTAGCTCGCGAGGCGATCACTCCAGAACAGGTGGCCCGCGTCCTTGGCGCGGTAAAGAGTATCGAGCTCGACGGAAATAGGACATCCAATTATGCTATCAACATTGATCAAGAGGATTGGTTGATGCACTCTGCACAACCTATGCCTTCGGACCACATATATTGTCAAGTCGATGTCAAAGTGTGTGATGACGAGGAAGAAGCAGAAAGGATGATGATCATTCATGGCTATGGCGATCTTGGTATCATAATCGGTGCCATTGCAAAAAGCCATGGTCTGTCAGTTAGTCATCATGGATTAAAGGTGATTATTGCACTTGCATATTACGCTGAAGAGTTCTCAGTCGAATAATCAGGTTGCGAGTCCGCAGCCGGACCCTCCGGTGCATCTCACAGGTTCCCCTCGACTGATTCTCGACTTCATGGGACTATCTATGGATAGATGGACGAAGGGGTTTGAGACGGTCGAGGAGACGTTCAAGTTCGCCGTGACTTCGCGGTTTTTTGATCCTCATCGGCTACACGTCGCTCCATTGCGCTCGTTTAACAAGTCTGTCCAAGGTCGCAGCATGTACATCGACTTCCTCATGTGGGCTCAGGATAAAACTCCAGCTACGTCTACGCCAGGACCGCACCAAGACGCAGTCGAGGAAGCGCTTGTGGTATTTGGCAAAAAGTCGGAATGGGATGCGATGGCCCAAGAAAGATACGCAAGGACATGGCTTAGGAGTAATTTCAATGGAAAGCTCGTCGCAGAATGGACTCGTCTCGGCTGGAAAGGCGTAAAAGCAGTCATGGACGACGTTAGGTCTTCAGTCGGTGGGGAACGTGCACTCGTTGGGATGGAGCTGGAGCAAGTTAAAACACTAGTATTGATATCCCAAAACTCATTGAAACTTGACGCGTAGCAGCAACGTACATTGTAGACAACAACGGGTGAAACAAAGAAACAGTCCGCCCCGTCTCCGCCTGAAAAGAGTCACCAAATTGTTTTACCTCCCCATGCCTACCAGATGTACGGAATGATCCTGTCCGGAACTCTTTGCATATATTCAGTGTAGTCATTTCTGATGACATCGTCTTCCTGGGCCGCCTTCTCCTGCAGATGTCATTAGCTCTTTCGGTCAAATGCATCCAAATCGTAAATCACACCTCGATGGGCATCTTGATGGCGAATACACCGGCAAGAACACCAAGGGATGCAAGAGGAACATAGGACCAATACATAACCGAGTTGAACACTTGTTGGAGAAGCATCACACTTGTGACAATCAACGCGGGTCAAACCTTGCCGGGTCTTCAACGCAGACCACTCACCTATACGCGGGGTGGCGGACAACAGCATAAGGGCCAGTCTGCGTCATCCCGGGTTTCTCGCGGCGCTAAAAGCCAGAGGAAGACTTCAATTGACATCGTTCAGAACAAATAGTGGACCTTACCCCTATCATTCGCCAACGTTCGTCAGATTGACTGAGTATACGATCAAGAACGAATTTGAGAGAAAAGCCAGCAGCGCAGGCCACAAGTCTGAGCGGAGTCTTCCATTCCGTTCGAACAATGTCCTCCGGCAAGGCGAACTTTAGCATCCAGGCTGGCTGCCGGAAATTGTTGAACACCACGGCGGTACAGTAGACCGCAGGTGGGAGCAGCGCGGACAGCGCTTGAACCGGAAACACGAGCTTGCCCAAGAGTGAACCGGGCGCAGATTCAGGGATAGGGAGGCCAGATTCCCCTTCCGTGGTGACCTTTGGCGCACTTGATTTCCACAGAAGATATCTGAAGAAATCCGCAGTGACAAGGGCCGCTAAGCCTTCAACCCCTTGAGGCGAGGGGATCAAATTATGAAGTCCAGCGATATACATGGTGGTCTGTCGCAAGTACTCGATGTTGGAACCCCTTTTTCAGTTCTTGCCCAAAGCGCTGCATGATGAGTAATGACTATTGTCCAATCACACCTCGTGAACAATGACATAGGGAACGAAGGGGACGGCACCAACGACCGAATCTGAGGCTAGGGAAATGGTACGATGGAATCGCAGTTCACATTTTGCATCCAGTGACGTGGAGCATTGCTCCCCTCCCTCGCCCCCATAATCAATGGAATGTGCGCTTCCGTATGTCAGGGCCCAGGCGTATGCTACGGTTGTCCTTCAAGCAGCATCAACCACAGTGGACGTGGCAGGAAGAATGCGAGGCTGGGACAGCGCTGGTGTTCGCGCCACGACCAGGTAGGAAGGAGTTTGTCCTGCTGAGGGGAGACGAGTAATATCCAGATAGTGCAACCAGCGACCAAGCTTCAGAAAATGCTGCAGCGATATTACTCACAACAAATGCCGGTTTCGAGGCGGGAACGCCTTAGAATTGTGACACCTTCATTCTTGACAGGTCTAGTCTTCTGAGTGGGAATGATGATAACAGGTCAATATCTGGCAGAAGTCTTAATGGATCGCGATGCCTTGCATGAGAAGCGTCAAAATATGTAGTGAAGTAAATGAACCTGCTGGCAATCCTCTCATGTGACGAGACTTGTGAATTCAAACGTGTCTTCCTTGTGTCTCCCCATGCTTTTCTTCCCAGGCCTGACCAGAGCCGGTCTACGTGTTACTGAACGTTGGGATGACTTCCATGGAGTCTCGAGCAAGTGTGGGCATTTGATGGCGTTGCGGCTTCACACACAGCATGATCATGATCATGATACGCTTACCTCTCGCCGTGTGAGGATTTTTGGGTTTCATTGGGGAACTGACTACTGACTCGGATCTGGCAGTGGTCCAGTACCAAATTAGACCAAGTGGATCTCATGGCCACCTGACTGTCGCTCTCGAGTTTCCTAAGCTCTAGCCTCTTACCATGTCGATTTCTGAATCGGACTCTATACCACTGTCTCCTCAGCAAGCCAACACCCTCAAGACCTTGCGCGAGCAATTGTTCGCCGAAGGCATCTTGCACGAAGGAGATTCCATTGGTACAGATGATACAACATTACTGTGAGTGTATAATGGTCCTCAGCTTATTGATTCGTCATGCGCGAGGCAAGCTAAACGCGAGCATCCGATATATTCTAGCCGATTCCTGCGAGCACGAAAGTTCAATCTCAATGAAACGAAGAAGATGATAAAGAACTGCCAACACTGGAGGCAAACTGTGTCAGGAATCGGCATAGATGAGCTGAACAACAGGATGGACCCTTTCGATGTGAGTAACAAGTGTTGTGAGATACTTGTTACGTTTGACCGCCCATGGTTCAAGTACCCCGGTCGCGAAGAAGTATTTAAATCATGGTCAATGTACTTCCACAAGGTATGTTCGTCGTTTCACTATAAACGTTGGACTTATTTCAATGTTTTTGTGACAGACAGACAAGGTCAGCGGAACATCCTATCGATGCGTGCAGGAGCAGTTCCTTACATAGAGCAGAAAGGGCGACCCGTGAACATACAGTTCTTCGGTGGTTTGAACCTTCCGGAACTCTACAAGCACGTTACGCCAGAAAAGCTCGTGGAATCCATCATAGTAAATGCAGACGCGCTCCCTCGCGAAGTCCTTCCAGCTGCTTCCCGTGCAGCAGGTCATCGTGTTGAGCAATCTCTCGTCATCGTTGATCTCAAGGATTTTGGGTAAGTCGTGCACTGTCACAAACGTGTTTTGTGGTGACACGATGTACAGCCTCTCGCAATTTTGGCAAGTGAAATCCCTTGTTCAAATATCGTTCCAAATATCACAAGACTATTACCCTGAGACGTATGTCCCTTACATTACCCTTCTTTCTTCTTTTTCATTCGCTCGTCTCGTAGGATGGGTCAACTTGCCATCATAAATGCCCCGTCTTCATTCACATTTATCTGGTCCATCGTCAAACCTTGGCTCGCCAAGGAAACAGTGGAGAAAGTCGACATTCTCGGGAAGGATTACAAAGAGGTTCTTCTGCAAATTGTTGATGCTGACAATCTTCCTACTGTTCTTGGTGGGAATTGTACGTGCTCGAGCGTAGGTGGCTGTGACTTGAGTAGCGCCGGTCCCTGGATGGAGGAGAGGCTCGCGAAAAGGACCACGGCGAAAGAAGGGGCCCTTTCCGCTGGACCAAGCGAATGCAGTACGCCGATTAAGACACCGTCTGAATGGGCCTCGAGTACCAGCACCCATGTTGAGGGAAACGTAGAGCCAGCGAATGTGGCCCACGAGAAAGTTATCCATGAAGATTCAACGGCGGAAGTGGTGACTGCGACTCGACTAGAGGTAGCATGATATCGGAGTCGGTTTGTCTCTAGCATTCTACGTTTCGCGGACTACCCTCCGGGTTATGTGTGACTCGGGCGAATCAAGTCTTATTTTGTAGTGAAGCGATTGTAGTGTCACATGAAAACGTCGTCAGGAGGGGGATGAGTATTATGTAGAAATAGACACGAGTAACAATAGACATGATCAGAAGATTGGTATAAAGTCCTGTATCCTGTCCCTTGCATCCTGAGCGATACATTCTGCTATCCATGTAACGTTGCGAATTTCTTGTTCCTTTAGCTTCATATAACTATAGAACACGCCATACTGAAACTGTTGCATGAATGCCTGTTTATTCAGATGTACTTCCATCCGGAAGAATCGGTCTTCTAGTTGTGCCGCAACACCCAGATCTCCGACATCATGATTGGCCTGAGCCGATCCAGAGTTGTCGAAGAATGAGCGGAACTCGGAAATATTGTCGCAGACTAGTCGGACTTGCTCGAGGTCATCTGCTTTTGCGAGGGCGTTGTTCCCTTCAGGGAACAATCTACCAATCGCAGGGAAGAGCTTGGCACGTTGTTCTTTGGTCAGCTCCGTGTCAAAGGAGTTGATAGTGATGTTGATCGTTCTTCGGTCTGCCTCGAAAGCAAGGATGGTTTGCATAACTTCAGAGGTGGGTGAACCCAGAGTGCCGACGAAGTTGTAGAAATCCTCGAGATACGCCTTGTAGACAGTGTTGCGGATGATTTCGATGTTAAGGTCGTCGAGGTCAGCAGCGGAGAGGCAATCACGGAAGTAAGGAGCTGCATTGCAGTATGCATAAACACGTGGTTTATTTTCCGTGATCCTGCACTCACCTAACGGGGTCTCCACAAGGACACTCTGGTAAAGTTCCTCGACGTTGGTGGCAACGCACAGAGCTGGCATTGTATCAAAGATGCCAAGGGGATGACAACGCTCTAAAAGCTCATGTGTATCCCTCTCATGTAAAGTTCCAGTAATCAACAGAACGACATTGTCGATCATGTAGCCGTACCTGAGTAATCATGGGGATTAGTCCCGTTTCAGGTTCGCAAAGGACGACCAACGTGATATAATCAAGGAATTTACACAACGGTTCCACAGCATTGCTGCGGATGAAATTGAACTGGTCGACGAGTATCTGCGTTGCTTTGTCGGAAATCGTGGTTGTCGAAAGCGGCGAAGGCTCGTTCGCGAGGAAATTCCCGTAGTCGGTTGCAGACAGCTGGGTCTTCAAATCTGGAGGGAAAATGAGTATTTCCGATGTCAATGTGGCGGTATCTTCGGCGCGGTACCTTCGAGACTCTCGCATTGTGTCAAGCTCGCGTAGTGGCCTTGGCTTAGAATGCCAGCCTTGTAACCACGTACAATTCCCTCCAGGAAACCGCTATGGACCTATAAGGGAGATTTCTAGCGTGTCGAAAACTCAAGATCAGATTGAGACGCACGTTGAAGAACAAGCCCTCCATGACCTTGCTAGAGGTTGACTGTCACGTCTTGCGATTTCAGCTTGTTGTTCGGCTGATTCAAAGAGGATTATTGTTCCCACGGATCTTATATTCAATCGGCGCAAAAAAACTACATCGCGTAGTTTTGAAATGCCCCTGAGTCAGTGAAAGTGTGCGTCGCCCGGGACCTGGTTCGCGTTAACGTGTGTCTTTTTTCATTATCGCCAAGGTTGGTTTTCTCAGCCTTATCAGAACGTGCATCGGTGTTTACCACCCACCACGCAGTGATATTCGCCCACGAAGAAATGGGTGATACTGAAAACTCTTACCAGCTCTGCGTTGGTCGTGACAGACGTCCGAAGGTCCAGGAGGCGTCCGGAGCGCTTGTAATACGATCACAATTTTAGCGCCTTGTGTTGTAGAACTCACATCATCTGTCGAGGGATATTGTCGCGTAACGTTTTAGACGCGTCTTCCGTGGCACAATTTGTGGGCACTGATTGGTTGGCCACTCCACAGATAAGGGAGTTACCCATAAAAGTAGATGACAATGGTTTTCTAGCCCCATGATGGGAGATGTTGAGCCACGATGTTCCTCATTTCACCGCGTCATCACGCCATAGACTCTCGCGCTTACGGCAAGCTAAATGTACAAAAGGTACCAAGTTCCCGCAGACGCAGTTCTGTGATATCTCTGTAGCCCACCATGACGAACCCAAACTCTGGGGAGAAATCTTCTCAAGTGGAGACCCAGCTGCATGACGATTTGAAGTGCGACTCTCCAGAGGATAGGAGACTTCGACGCAAGGTTGACGCTCGACTGCTTCCAATACTCACACTTTTGTACTTGCTGAGCTTCCTTGACCGGTGAGCCCTCTCAAGTATCCAGTCATACTCACTAAATATCTACCTAGGACAAATATTGCGAATGCCAAGTAAGTAGATCGACATCCGGAACGACAATCGTTGACCTTCTATGAACCGCAGACTCGATGGTCTGATTACGGTGACTACGCATCCTGTGGTGATAATGCTGACTTTCGCTAACCATCACTCAGGACCTGGGCATGTCAGCGTCTGCATACAATACTGGGTTGGCGGTGTATTTTGTCGGATACATCATTTTCGAGATCCCCGCCAATGTCTGTCGATCGAGTGAGCATACATGCTGCCGTGCACTAACCTCCATTTTTTTTTGCATGTCTTTCTTCGCAGATCATGTAATCCCTTTTATTATTATACATAATTCGATTGCTCACCTTTCGAGGGGCAGTTTAAAACGTTTCGATCCTCGATTTTGGCTCCCATCTTTGACTCTCGTTTGGGGTATTGT